>JBBPJV010001020.1:0-12105 GCA_038088915.1 Sutorius aff. eximius
TTAGTTTCTTTGGCCAGGGGGTGGGGGTGCTAGTAGTGTCTATGTCCATTGCATCAGGATCTTTTGTGAGGGGTTGGGGGGTGGGAGGGTCAGTGGGGAACCCTTTCTTGATGGCCTTTACTTGGTCCATCTTGGACTGGATGACAAATGCTTTTTCCATCCATTCTTTGATGGTCTTTGGGGGGGAGTTGATTAGCAAGATCTTTTCCATGATTGGGGCAGGGATTCCCATCTGATAAAAGGAAATTAATATATTGTCAGATGGATTCTCAGCATCTGCCACATAGCTTTGGAATTTCGCATTGTAATCAGCAAGGGCTGCAGAGTAGTTTCCTTTTTGGGAGTCCATGTGGGAGGTCTGAAGCCAGTTTAGAGTGTTGCTCTTGGTTTCATGATGGAGGAACGCTGCATTGAATTTGTCAATGAAGTTGTCAAACTTTCCTAAGGACAAGGAATGGGGGGAGGCCTTGAAAGTGGTGTTCCTGAAGGTGTTAGCCCAGATCAGGGTGGATCCACTTTTCATATAGGAGAGGGTGTAAGTGACTCTTTTGGTGTCAGTGTTGTATACATCTTCATTTATGGCTAGATATGTTCATACTTCATTTAACCAAGGGTTAGACTTTCTAAAGTCTCTAGAGAAGTCTGATGGGGGGGAGATTTGTAGCTTGGTGGGTTTTGAGGTCATGGGGGGCAGGTGGAACATGCAGGGAGGGGGAAAAGGTGGTCTAGGGGCTCTTCTGTAGATTTGAGAAAGGGGTTCAACCAGTTGGGCAGGGGATCTCTGTAAGAAGGAAATTCTGGTTCTTTCCAAGGGACTAGCGAGTGACTGCTCTACGTAGTCTTGTTGTTGCAGAGTGAGGAGGGTTTCATCCTGCTCAGAGAGTGGGGATTGGGATTCAGAGTGTGTTGAAGGGGAGGGCGATGTGGGGTGATTGTGGTATGTGTGGATTGAGGGGTGTCTGGGTGGAATGGTGGGCAGCTACGATGGTGCCACCAGAATAGTCTTAGCGTATTGTTATGTCTAGTCCATCGGAAGTAGACATGATCATCTATACACGCTACTGGCTAAAGATGTCAGGATGTTGGATCTAAAGGTTCCTGCTGGATATTCACAGACAGGCGTCGAGGGAATGGCTTGTGTGTGGCAAGGTTGAAGGGGGTCAGCTAGGCTTGAGAGAGCTAGCTTAGAAGTGGGAGAATAGTGCTGTATTCTGGTTATGCTAAGACTAGTGTACAGGAATATACACAGATGGCTTAAGTACAAATAGCTGTTGCACTTTGGGAAGGTAAAGGAATTCTAAGGAAATGGGGTTCAAAGTGTGGAGGGCTCTATCCAATTGAGGAAACCCTGGAAAAGGGATGGAAGTGAAATGGGGTGCATCCAGATATAGGTCAATCGGGTCTAAGCAAAAAGGAAAAGGATAATCAAGCAGGAAACAGAGTTCTGCAAAGACAGAATGGGAAGGGACAAGATAAGTAAGAGGCCTCATGCCCAGAGGTCAGTGGAGGCACTGCGGATGGATGGAAAGGGGCTGCTATCAAGTAGTCCATAGATAGGGGCGAAGGAAAATGGGTAGTCCAAGCGTCAAGAAGATGCAGTTTAGTACAAAGATAATGAAGAGAAAAAGGTTACCAGGGTGTCCCAGGAGCTAACATAACAGGAGGAACCAGGTTAGCTAACAGTTTTTTAACACTGTTTCACCAGTCACATGGAGCACTTGCAGCTACTCAGCAGAGGGGCTCCTAATGCACTTTGGGGTGAAGCAACATTATCCTTATTTAGATGGTGGACAACCATATTCTCAACTATTTACTGGGTGTTTGCCCAATGCCCTTCAAGCAGTGCATGTACTTATTCTCCTTGACCCTAGAGTTGCAGGTGTGAGTTCAACCCTGTAAGGAGTCTAGCTCAAGTGAAATGAACACTAAACAAAGCCTAAAAGGTGACAGGGTGGAACAATGAGAACACCTTCTGATATGGTGCAATGTTTTATAATGAAGAGGAATAATAGGAGGACACATGAAATGGATACCATGGGCAAGAATAGGAGTGGTACTAGATAATCCCAACTTAGGCCTAGACAAGTATCCAGGTAATGCCCAAGTAAGCTAGACTGGGGGACAGTTGCAGCTACACCTAGGGTATATATACAAGTGCCAAGACTATTACCAATACATGATTTAATATATTGTGGAATGTGGTATGATGAATAAGTAAAGGTACAACCAATAGCATAATAGGCTCTTATCCATGATGTCAGAGATCTAGACCAGTCACATGATCTGACATCATAGAGTCCAGGCCCTGGTCATGTGATCGTGGGAAAGAAGGAATAGGGGGAAAGTCACATGACCATGCTGACAAGAATAAGGAGAGAAAAATGTAAGTACAAAGTACAAGTGTAGTGACAGTTAGGTTAGGAGAAACAAGTTTGTAACAATCATGTTTTTCAGGCTTATCAATTCACCAGCAATGTTTCAGCAGTTCATGAATGACTCTTTTTAGGATATGATCACCAAAGGCCAGCTTATCATCTATATGAACAACCTCCTCATCTTTTCCTCTGATGACAAGGTACATGAGGAGCAGACCAAGCAGGTTTTGCAACAAATGCAAGAACTCAACTTACACCTTCAACTTGAAAAATGCACATTTGCTGCCAAGGAGATCAACTACTTGGGGCTAGTCATCCACAAAGGGCAGCTAGCCATGGACCCCATCAAGTTAAAGGGCATCCAGGAGTGGCCCATGCCACTAATCCTCATCCAACTATGCTTTTTCCTCAGGTACACCAATTATTATAGATGATTTATCCCCAATTACTCCAATCTTGTCCACTCCTTTTTCAACCTCACTAAGAAAGACATCCAATGGGCATGGATGGACGAATGCCAGAACACATTCCTCCACCTTAAGCATGAATTCCAATTTGAACCTGTCCTTGTTCTTCCTGATCCATCCTGACCCTTTGCTATCACATCTGATGCCTCCATGTTCACATCAGGCACTATCCTTCTCCAAACCAATGCCAATGGCAACTGGCATCTGATATCTTACTACACCAAATCCTTCTCTGATGTGGAAAGGAATTACAATATCTATGATCATGAACTCCTTGGTATCTTTCATGCCCTCAATGAATGGCAACACTACCTTCATGGGGCATCATATTCTGTACAAGTCTTTACTGACCATAAAAACCTTTTGTATTTCAAACAACCACAGCATCTTAACCACCAACAAGCTCATTGGCTCCTTGACCTTGCCAACTTTGACCTCAAACTCATTCATGTTGAAAGCAAACTCCTTGTCAGACCAGATGCCTTATCATGCCATCCCAACCTTTTTTCCTCTGAAATTGATAATGATGGGGTTGCATTACTTCCCCCCTCTCTCTTTGTCTATCTCATTGACACTGTGTTGGTGGACAAGATCTGCCACTCCTCCCTCACAGACAATGTCATCCTGCAACATTTGCAATGCATTGAAGACTTATCATCATCTTTTCATAGTCATATGGCTGATTTCCAGATGTCCAATGGCATCCTCACATATCAAGGACATGTCTATATTCCTCCTGACCACTGGCATGCTATTTTAACCCATTGCCATGACCACCCCTCAGCTGGACATCCCAGGTTTCTCAAATCTCATCAACTTGTTGCCTCCAAATGTTGGTGACCTGGCCTGGCCTCCTATGTTTGCAACTTCATCACCAGCTGTGGCACCTGCCAAGCAGCTATGACTAGCACTTATCCATCCACTCCACCCCTGCTTCCAATCCCCTCCTTGGCCTCCAAATCTTTCCAGCAACTTTCCTATGATCTCATTATGGGCTTACCTCCCTCTTCCAGGTTTGATGCCTTACTGGTCATGGTTGACCATGGCCTTACAAAGGGGGTGATACTGTGTTCTATTGTCTTCTCCATCTCTGTGGAGGGCATCACAAATCTTTTTTTCCACAAAGTATATGCCAGGTTTGGCCTGCATGCTAAACTCATCTTCAATAGGGGTCCTCAATTCACATCTGCATTTGCAAAAGCCCTTGGGTCATTGCTGGGCTATGACTTATCCTTGTTCACTGCATACCATCCTCAGACCAACAGAGAAACAGAAAGGGTAAACCAGGAGATAGAAACATATCTCTGCATTTACTGTGGTAACTCTCCTTTCACATGGGCTGATTCAATCACCCACACAGAGTTCACCCACAACCATCACCCTCACTCTGTGACTGGTTGCTCTCCATTCTTCCTTATGATGGGATATGAATCCATTCCTCTCCCCTCCATCCTGAAACTGTCCTTGCAAACTCTGGCAGTAGAAACCTGTATCAAAGCACTTCTTGCAACCCAAGATGAAGCTCTCACTGCACATGAGCTCACTCAACAAATAATGGCCAATTGGAACCACTCCAAATTCTGTTCCTTCACCAAGGAGATGAAGTGTGGCTGGAAGCCCACAACCTAAAACATTCAGTCACCTTCCTGAAGCTTGCCCCTAAATGGAAAGGACCCTTTATGAGATGAAGTCAAAACTAAGTCCAGGGGCTCAACTCCTAATCCCAACCTGGGGTCCTGCCTGACAGCAACCACTACCTGATGTGATAATAAAGAGGACTGGTTATGACATCCAGCAATGTTGTGTGATATAGTGAGGGGACAGTCCTGTATGAGGTCACACACTAGGGAGGGCATGTAGCAGCTAAGGCCATCCCCATTACTCTAGGTGATTCCCAGGTTGACAAGACTAGGAGTGCTAGTCCTGACCCTGAGGCTTTATATAATGCCAAGGACCTGTGCACAGACCAAGCTGTGCCAAGCCCATACATGAATAATTACTTAAATAGATAGTGTGTGTGATATAGTTAAATAGGTGATGTCCAAAGGGAGTATCATGTGATCCTAGAAGGTCACATGACTGGAAGAGATGCGAACCACATGACAGGTCAAGTGACCAACTGATCATGTGATCTATAATACAGTAAATAGTGTAATAAAGTGTACAGTCTGAAGGTAATAAGTAAAAAGTGTACAAAAGTGTACCAAAGTGTATGGAAAATTAAGGTAATGAGGACTTGTTTTGTAACACTTTACCATCATGCAGGTACTGTCCCCAATCACCTACAAACATTGTCTTCCCAGTACCTGGAAGATCCACCCAGTATTCCACACTTCTCTTCTCACACCCTTGTGAAAATGGAAGTCCATGGCTTGAATTTGACACAAGAACCCACAGAGCTAGTAGATGAGGAAGAAGAATACAAAATTGAAAGGATCTTGTGCCACTACAGAACCCCATCAGCCTGCCAGTTCCTGTTACAATATCATTCCCTTTAACCTAACTTTTCATACCTTTACCCCTAGTCTAAGGTTAGCCTAGCTTGTTGGACTTGTACATTGCAGTGCCCAATTCTGTCACATGATTACCATTCCTCATCCCTGTCATGTGACCTAGTCATGTGATTACATGTACTTACAGACTATTACATATCTATGATGTCATCAGGTCTAGACCACTACATCATAGTCTAGCCCCTTACATCACCACCTTCTTTACCTTGTATTACTATATAGGGTATCAGCACAGCATGGTCTGTGTGCAGGCCCTTTGCATATATAAAGGATCTGATGTAACAGACTGGATTTCCTCCAGTCTTGTCAATCTGGACATTACCTGAGTCTAAGGGGGAGTGGCCATTGTTGCTATATGTGTTGGAAATTGGGGACACAACCCAACTCAGGAGATTTCCAACTGTCCAAGGTGATCGTGCAAGTCTACTAGTGGGCTCATGCTAGTAGTGGGAGAGAAACACTGTCTCCAACAGTCCAATCAAGTAAAGGAACAGAACACTGGATGTAGTATGCTCAGTGAGGGATACTCACTGATACAGTCCTTATGTAGAGTCTGCTTGAGGCTTCTTCTAGTTCCTTAGTCTCCTGTAGATCTTGTCCAACTAGAATGGGAGCTAAGCTGATCTGAAGAGGGATAGATCTGAGACAAAGCCAAAAACTAGGCCTAAAGCAATGAGGTGGAACTAAGGCTAGAACTGATTCTGACACCCAGCAACATTTTATGATGAGAAAGAGGAAAGAAACACATGAACTAATGTCCACAGGTGAAGGTGATAAGGAGACACTAGATATCCCACAATAGGCCTAGAGGTAAACTCCAGATAATGTCCAAGTGAGCTAGACTGGGGGACAGTTGTTGCTACACCCAGGTATGTATACATATGCCAAGAGTATTACTAATACATGACTAATATATCATGGGACATGATATGATAGATAAGAAATGGTACAACCAATAGCTGAATAGACTTTTATCTATGATGTCATGGGTCTAGACCAGTCACATGATTTGATGTCATAAAGTCTAGGTTGTGGTCATGTGATCATGGGAAAGGAAAGATAGGGGGAAAGTCATGTGATCTGTTGTGACAAAATATAAAGAAAAAAGATGTAGCTACTAGTGTTTGAACTGAGCAGGTTAGGAAAATTAAATATGTATTGTAACACTATCCCCTCCTTATGTCTCAACTTCCAGGCAAGAAAAGTAAGAGGATGTGGATTCAGTGAAATTCTCATAGGACATAAAGAGAGATTGAAATTCCATCAAGAAAACACCATGAATGCAGCAGGGGGCTGATGTGTGTTTGGAATGGAAATCCCAAATAGTGTCTTGTGCATGTTCCAAGTTGCCCTCAGGTTCCCATGTGCAATCTGTGTCATCCCAACCTTTCCAATGGATGAGATATTCCAATTTACCTCATTTGAGGTGTGAGTTGACAATGAAATCAACCTCATACTTGACTAGGCGATCCTTGGTAATGATAATTGGATCAGATTGAATCACAGATTGACTGTCAAGGGGTGTGTTGTATGGTTTAACCCAGGAGACATTGATGACCAGGTGAATTTTCATTGTAGCAGGGAGGCACAGTTCGACTGCATTTGGGAGTACTCAAGTGATGGGGTAAGGTCCAAGCCATTTAGGAGAGAGCTTGGGGGATGGGAATGGGAGCATGAGGTTTTTCATGGATAGCCAGACTTGCTGGCCAACTTGGTACTTGGGATGATCAGATCAGGATGTTTCAGCTGATCATTTCATTTTTGTTCATGTGGCTTCAAGCACAGCTTGAATTTCCTTGTGAGAATGAACGAGGTCCAAATCAAATTGGTGGGAAGAAGCGGGGTTCTCAAAACCCATTCAAGGGATGTAGTTCCTGGTAATGGCAAATGGTATATTGTCCATGGCTGCCATGAGAGAGTTGTTATGTTGGAACTGGGCTAGCTTGAGCCAGTCTGCCCATTTGTGTTGCTTCTTTGCGACATAGATTCAAAGATATTGTTCTAAGTCGTGATTGACACATTTGGTTTGACTGTCAGTCTAAGGGTGAAATGCCATGGAGAGGTTTTGTTGAATTCCAAGCAACTTACAAAGTTCTCAGGTGAAGTCAGAGGTGAATTGAGGGCCTCTCTTGGAAACTACACTATTAGGGAGTCCATGGGTACACCACACATGATCTCTAAATAAACAAGCTGTATCTAAAGAGGAAAATGTTTTGGTACATGAAATAAAGACAACTTCTTTAGAAAATCAATCAATGACTACCATAATAGCTGTATACCCATTTGAGTCAGGTAAGTCCATAATAAAATCAACTGATATATCCTGCCAGGGATGCTACATGGTGGGAAGGGGGACTAATTTACCAGCAGGGGGCTGATTTCCCGATTTGGATGCAGCACAGCTGTGACAAGAATCAATGATTGTATTGACATCTTTTGATATCCCAGGCCAGCTGTAATGTCATTGGATAGAAGGGAGAGTGCAGGATTGTCCAGGGTGTCCGGCAATTGGAGATTCATGGTATAATTTAAGAATGTCAGATCACAGATCTGGAGGAATGAAGGCCTGTTTTTTGGCATTAGTGTAACAGCCAAGGTGGGAATCGAGATTGTAATCATAATGGTCACCATCAAACTTGTAGGAATGTTCAATGATTCATTCAAAGATCTCAGGGGAAATGGTAGCCTGCTTTGTGAAAAGTGTGGGGGGTAGGACTGTAATATTTTTATTTATGGCCTCTGCTGCTTCGCCATGGTCAGGATGGTGGGACAATGCATCAGTGTGACTGTTTGTGGAACCTGGTTTGTACAATATCATGTAATTGTACTCCATTAAAAATACATGCCAGCATGCTTGTTGGGGAGGCAGATCTTGGGGTTTCTTCCAGAATTCTAGATTCCAGTGAACTGTCCAAATTTCGAAGTGATCCCAATCTATGAGATGGTGGCACCATTCTTTTAATGTGTGGATAATGGCAAGCAATTCTTTGTCATAGACTGAATAGTTGTGTTCTGTGGAGTCAAACAAGTGTGAGATAAAACTGGCTGGGTGCCAGTTCCTGTCTTCGAGTCAGTATGAAAGTACAGCTCCTGAGGCAATGTCTGATGTGTCGCATTCAATGCGAACAGGGTGAGAAGAATCTGGGTAGGTGAAAAGCAGCATGGAGGTAATGATTTGTTTTAGTTTATTGAATGCTGCTTCACATTCTTCCATCCAAACATAAGGTGTGTCTTTTTTGGTTAAGTTATTGAGTGGTCTAGCCACATCAGCAAATCCTTGGATGAAACAGCGATAATAATTGGCCATTCTGAGGAAAGATTGCAGTTGCTTTAAATTATGGGGGGTGGGCCAATTGGTGATTGCTTTCACCTTTGGTTCCTGCATTTCTATCCCCTCCATAGATACAACCATGCTGAGGTAGTCTACTTTATCCTTGTGAAAGAAAGATTTCAACAGTTTTAAATAGAGGTTATTTTCACATAATCTTTTCAGGACTTTGCAAACTATTTCTATGTGCTCTTCTTTGGTCTTTTTTGATGTGAAGATCATAATATCATTGATATAAATTATGATGACCACATACATATCCAAAAAGATGTCATTAACCATATTTTGGAAAGTGCCAGGTGAATTACACATTCCGAAATACATCACGAGGGGTTCATATGTGCCAATAGGAGTGGTGAAGGTGTCTTTCCATTTGTCACCTTCTTTGATGCGAACGTTGTTGAACCCCATCACAGATCTAGGGTTGTGAACATATCTGCATCCTTGAGTCAATCAATGAGCATGGGAATTAATGGTAGTGGGTAATTGTTTTTCTTTGTATGTTTATTGAAATACCTGTAGTCCATGACCATATGCTTTTTGCCATCTTTTTTCGGAATAAAGAAGACCAGAGATGTTTGATCTGATTTGGAGGGTCAGATATATCCTTTCTTTAGTTATGTGTCTATAAATATCTGTACTTCTTCCAATTCAGCATCAGAGAGGGGAATAATGTGACCTTTCTTTTTGACAAAGTTCACTTCTAATTTTATGGTGTGATCCCATGGTTTCCTTGTGGGCATCCAATGAGATTCTTGCTTGGAAAAAACATCCAAAATGTCCTGGTGCTCTTTGGGAACTTCTGTTTTTAGTTTTTCGACTTCTTTGATCGATATTGATCTCATTTCTAATGAGGGGGCTGTGTGGCATTGATTAGTGCAGTGAGGGAATGAGATTGTTTTGTCAACCCAGTTGACTTTGGGATTGTGGTGTGCCAGCCAGTCATAGTCGATGATCAGATCTTGGTTACCCAGGAATGATATGAAAGCATCAATTGCTTCTGTATGTGGGTTTCCTTTTTCATCACAAATGACTATTGTGAGTGACACTTTTTCTTTTATTCTGCCTATGACTTGATCTGAGCTGTTGGCATTGAGTATCTGAAATTCTCAGCCAAGTGAGATTCATTCCAGTTTGTTTTCATTGACATAGGCCAAGTCAATGAATGTGTGTGTGGCTCCTGAGTCGAGTAAGGCCAGGGTATTGCCTACTTTGGTCCAGCACCAATTTCCTTCTTGGATGGCAAATCCATAAACTGTTGTGTCAAGTGAAAACTCAATAGGTCCTTGTGACTGGGTGTGATGGAACCTAAACTAAAGCCAGAAGTAATGAAGACAAGGTGGAACTATGACAAGAACTGGTTCTGATGCCCAGCAACATTTTATGATGAAGAGGAATAGAATGAGAACACATGGAGTGGTTACCATGGGCCAGGATGAGGAGAGGTAGTACTAGATATCCCACTTCAGGCCTGAGGTAGATCCCAGGTAATGCCCAAGTGAGCTAGACTGGGGGACAGTCATAGCTACACCCAGGTATATATACATATGCCAAGACTATTACTAATACATGACTAATATATTGTGGGACATGGTATGATAGATAACAAAAGGTACAATCAATAGTGGAATGGGCTCTTATCTATGATGTCATAGGTCTAGACCAGTCACATGATCTGACATCATAGAGTCCAGGCCCTAGTCATGTGATCATGGAAAAGAAAGAATACAGGGAAGTCATGTGACAAGTGTGACAAAATATAAAGAAGACATGTAACTACAAGTGTACAAGTATCAATAGTTAGTTAGAAAATGAGTTCGTAACACTACCTCCTTCTTATGTCTTGACTTCCAGGTGAGAGAAGCAGTCAGGAGTAGTAGTAAAGTTCTCATATGGTTGAAACAATGAAGAAAATTCTGTGAAGGAAACACCATGAAAATGATGAGGAGTGGAGGAGTTCAAAGTTTTAAATCCCGAATAGCATCTTGTGTGTGTGTGCCAAGTGATCCTTGGGTTTCCAGGTATGGTCAGTATCATCCCAACCCTTTCAGTGGACAAGGTATTCCAGCTTGCCACATTTCATGCACAAATCCACAATACAGTCAACCTTGTATTCTATGAAATGGTCCTTGGTGACCACAATAGGGTCAGGCCAAATCACAGATTGGCTGTCAAGTGGTTCTCTATAAGGTTTGATGTGAGATATGTTGACAATGGGGTGGATCTTCATGGATGCAGGTAAATACAGTTCGACTGCATTAGGAAGGATATGGATGATGGAATAAGGACTGAGCTATTTGGGGGAGAGCTTCCAAGAGGCATAAGAAAGTGTAAGATTGGATGAGGAGAGCCAGACTTGCTGGCCCTCTTGGTAATCGGGATTAGCTGATCATGATGAGTCAGCTGATAACTCCATTTTAGTGCATGTCTCTTCAAGAGCAGAGTGAACTTCTTCATGAGAACAGGTGAGATCATGACCAAACTGATGAGATGTTGTGGGGTTTTCAAAACCCATCTGAGAGGCATAGTTTTGCATGACAGCAAAGGGAATGGTGCTGGTCACAGATGTGAGAGAATTGTTATACTGGAACTGAGCCAGCTTGAGCCATTCTGCCCATTCAGATTTTTTTTTGGTGATGTATAGTTGAAGATATTGTTTGAGGTCATGATTTATCCATTTTGTTTGCCTGTCCGTTTGCAGGTGGAATGCCATGAATAGTTTCTGCTTGATCCTGAGCAGCTTACAAAGCTTGCATGTGAATTCTGAAACAAATTGAGGTCTGCAGTCAGAAACTACCATATTGGGAAGTCCATGTGTGCACCACATGTTATCTCTAAATAAGTGAGTGGTATCTAGGGATGAGAATGTTTTTGTACATGGAATAAATATGAGTTCTTTAGAAAATCTATCTACAACAACCATGATTGCATTATGGCTGTTTGAGTCTGGTAAATCTGTGATAAAGTCCACTGAAATATCCTGCCAGGGGTGTTCAGGGGCTGGTAATGGAATAAGCTTTCCCATGGGTTGCTTATTCAAAGACTTGGAAATGGCACAGCTGTGGCAATGACCAATGAATGTATTGACATCTTTGGCTATGGTTGGCCAATTATAATGTCGTTGGATGGATGCTAATGTATGAGATCTTCCTGGATGACCAGCAATCAGGGATTCATGATAAAGTTTAAACACTTGGGATCTCAGATCCTTTGGTACAAATACTTGATTGTGCATATTTTTATAGCAACCAAGGAATGAATCAAGATCATATCTGTAATGGTCTTCATCAAGTTCATAGGAATGTTCAATGATCTCATCAAAGATCTTGGGGGAAATGGTAGCCTGCTTCACAAAGAGTGCTGGAGGTAATACAGTTATATTTTTATTTATGTCCTTGGCAGCTTCTCCATGGTCGGGACAG
>JBBPJV010001021.1:0-12095 GCA_038088915.1 Sutorius aff. eximius
TGGATTAACGAACTCACCAGCCACCTTCCAGCGTTTCATGAACGACTCTTTCAGGAACATGATCGCGGAAGGATGGCTAATCATTTACATGGACGATCTACTAATCTTTTCTAGTGATGAAAAGATACACGAAGAACGTACCCACAGAGTTCTTCAACGAATGCAGGAACTAGATCTGCATCTCAAACTCGAAAAATGTATGTTCGCTGCAAAAGAGATTGATTATCTAGGGCTAGTAATCAAAGACAGGCAACTTGCTATGGACCCGGTCAAACTTAACGGTATCAAAGAATGGCCTGCACCCCAGAACCTAACCCAACTGCGTTCGTTCTTGGGGTTGACTAACTACTACCGACGATTCATACCCGACTATTCGAACTTGATTCGTCCCCTTCTACACCTCACAAAAAAAGATGTTCGCTGGGAATGGACCAAAGAATGTCAACACACGTTTCTCCGGCTGAAGCAAGAATTTCAGGCAGAACCAGTCCTAGTCCTTCCCGATGTCTCCCGTCCGTTTGCCATTGCATCGGACGCCTCTGCCTTCGCCTCGGGCGCAATCCTCCTCCAAACTGACGCTAATGGAGATTGGCATCCCATCTCTTATTATGTGAAATCATTCTCCGACGCAGAACGGAACTATGACATCTACGACCGCGAACTTCTGGGAATCATTCGCACCCTTAAAGAATGGCGCCACTATCTTCACAGCGGACCTTTCCCAGTTCAAGTCTTTACTGACCATAAAAACCTGCTGTATTTCAAACAGCCACAACATTTAAACCGCTGTCAAGCCCGCTGGCTCCTTGACATTGCTGACTTCAACTTGAAACTGATCCATGTCGAAGGAAAACTCCTCGTAGGACCGGACATGTTATCGCGCCGTCCAGACCTTTTTCCCAATGGAACGGATAACGACGGGGTCGCATTACTTCCTCCGTCCCTATTTGTTAACCTCATCGATTCCACATTAGTTGACAAAATCCGACACTCCTCACTCACTGACTCCGTAGTCCTCCAACACCTCCAACGTATCGAAGATCTTCCGTCCTCCCTTCGCGGCCGACTGGCTGATTTCCAACTGCAGGAGGGCATTCTCATGTACCAAGGTCGTGTCTATGTCCCTCCTGAACATCGTCATGTGGTTCTTACCCGCTGTCATGATCATCCCTCGGCCGGACACCCCGGATTCCTAAAAACACGTCAACTAGTTGCCTCGGAATGTTGGTGGCCCAGCCTTGCTTCCTATGTTTGAAACTTCGTCACTGGGTGTGGCACTTGCCAGGCGGCCAAAGTCAATACACACCCTACGTGTTCCCCATTATCCCCTATTCGTTCTTCTGCGTTGCGCCCGTTCCAACAACTCTCTTGTGATTTAATCACCGGGCTTCCTCCGTCCAATGGGTCTGACGCTCTCCTGGTCGTGGTCAACCACGGTCTTACAAAGGGGGTGATCTTATGCCCGACCACGTCTACGGTAACTGCGGAGGGCATCGCTGAACTTTTTTTCCACAAAGTTTACCGGTGCTTTGGATTGTACTCTAAGATTATCTCAGATCGAGGATCACAATTTGCCTCGAACTTCGCCAAAGCGCTAGGAAACATCCTTGAATACGACATTGCCCTATCCATGGCGTATCACCCTCAAACCAATGGAGAAACGGAGAGGGTCAACCAAGAAATTGAGACGTACTTACGCATATACTGTGGTAACTCTCCAACCACTTGGGCGAACTCCATTACCCATGCTGAATTCGCCCACAACCATCGACCACACTTGGTTACCAGAAAATCCCCATTCTTCCTTATGATGGGGTACAAACCTGTTCCCTTACCCTCACTTTTGAAACCTGCATCCCAAACACCGGCGGTAGACACGCGTATCAAAGTCCTGTTGGCCGCTAGAGACGAAGCTCTTGCAGCCCACAAGCTCACCCGTCAGACAATGGCCAATCGCAGCTGTTCCAAGTTCCGCCCGTTCCAGAAAGGAGATAAAGTGTGGCTAGAAGCCCGGAACTTAAAACACTCCACCGCCTTTCCAAAGCTCACGCCCAAATAAGAAGGATCATTTATCGTTACTGAAGTACTATCCCTGCTATCATATAGACTCCGCATTCCCAATGCCTGGAAGATCCATCCCGTATTCCATGCTTCCCTTCTATCCCCTTATAGAGAAACGGAGATCCACGGACCCAATCTGACACGGAAACCCGTGGAACTTATAGAAGGGGAAGAGGAATATGAAATTGAGAGAATTCTTAAACACCGCGGAGCCCTGTCGTCCCATCAATTCCTGATCCGATGGAAAGGATACCCGCCAGAGGATGACTCATGGATCCCAGAACAGAACTTGAAACATTCAAAAGCCGCTCTGGAAGAATATAAGAGACTGCACCCTCGTACCTTCCCTCATGTCTCAAAACCCCATCGAAGCCCTTAGACTTCTCAACCGTCGACTACTACTATCCAGAATGGCTGTCACCTATCCCTCTGCTACCTCCTCTGCCGAAGCTACCGCCAGAGCCATCGAAACTTTAGCTTTAGAAGACCTGTCTGTTTTTAGTTCCCTACTAGACACTGAATCGTCCGTCGCAGTATTTGGATGGGGGGATGAGTCCACCCCATCATCCTTTCATATCTCGACGCCCCCACCAGCGGAAGAAGAACTACCCATACCCATGTCCCTCGTATCCACACCCTCGGACCATATCAGACTCGGAGTTGATGCAGTCGACTTACCAGAGGGTGCCCATGCCAATCGCCCCAGAGTACCCGATCAGGAGTATGAATCATCCATATATCACTTCATTTCCTCCTCCCGTCTTGCAGTACCCATCAAATCCCACTTGGACATGGACTCACCACTCTATGCCCTATACCACGCCATGCTCCAAACCCAGTGTCTCAGAATCATTAGCAGAATCGAGCCAGAGGAAGCCCGAGGAGAGTTGTTCCGTAATATCACCAACTCCATATACGATAACCTCCGCACCGCCCTGGCTCAGCTGGGATACCAACTTCGATTTGGAGAATTACTGCACGACGTCAACCGCTATGTACGGGAACTCGCGAGAGAGGGAGCTTTAGAACAATGCATTGGATCTCCCAATCCTCTCCCTATTCTGGCACCCTCACCATCTGCATCATCATCACCACTCAACTCCGAAGAAGCTGCAACAATGGACAGAGTGGAAGCTTATTGGACCGGTAACGCCGGCCGAACCCCACTCCTTCGTACACACCCCTGCTATTCAGAAGCATGCTATCACTGTCACCAGCTCAGTCACACCAGAGTTACCTGTCCAGTTTACTCCTGCCCTATTTGTCTTAGGTTTGCACCAGGCCATGCTCAACGAAGGTGTCCATTGCGAAGGAGAGCTCACCCTCCTATGATATCCACGTCCTCCTCTTCAGCTTCTGCCAGTTCCACCTGCTCTACGGGACCGACTAGATCTGCCCGTTCCTCTCCTCACTCCACCACCCGTCGTATCACCACCGGTCCAGGACCTCATCGTCATCGTGACATCTATTTTAGAGAGCCATCCCCAGCACCTCACTATGACCCAGACATCGACTACTCCCTGGACTATGACACTGAAAGGAACATCATGGGATCCCCGGGTTTTGACAATTAAAGGGGAGTTCTATTCTCGTCAGGGACTCGAGTATACACAGGGGATATTGTTACGATTTCTCTTTTTCCTCTACGATCTCTTTTCTTTTCACCTCTACCATGTACCACTGGCTTTTCCACCACGTCTACCACCTACTCCTTCCCAGTCTTGCATCCTTTCAATTGTAGGTAGACATTATTCATCGATACTTAGGTGTTTCCCTTTCCTTTACAATCACATGACCTTACCCGAGGGGGTAACTCTTTCCCACATTCCATTCCTATATAAACCCGTAGCTAGCGTCCGTAGTTCCTCACGCTAGTTCTCTTCTGTACCAGGATCATCTCAATCTTACTTGGTTTCACTTAGGCCACGCCTAGTGATCAGCCTCGACTAGTCGTCACCACCTTCAACCTTCGTCCACCTGCCTATCTACAAAGGGGGTAGTCTCTGAGCATTGCGTCTCAGCACTTGTCAGCGTATCCTCGCCTCCTCGTTCTTCGCCACCTTGTTCACGGTTCTCTATCCAAGAGATCGTTGCTCCGTTACCATCGTCTACCCATGTCACTGTAACAGCTGACTTGTATCTATCCTCAGTAATACTCGTCCACTTCGCCTTCAACCCTAAGCCCTACCGGCCAGAGGTGATCTTCAGAAGCTACGCCTGGTCCTACCCAGAACAGTCATAACAAGGAGATCCAAAGTTCAACTGGTTTGTTGGCCATGGTACTCAAAAAGCAAGTGGGATTGGCAGCAATAGGAGGAAGAGGTGGATGAGGTAGGAGTAGGGGATAAGGAGTAAGTGTTACAAAATGCATCCTCATTAGCTTAATTTTTCATACACTTTTGTACACTTTTTACTTATTAGCTTCAGACTTTACACTTTATTACACTATTTACTGTACTATAGATCACATGATTGGCTGGTCACCTGACCTGTCATGTGATTCACATCCTTTCTGGTCATATGACCTGCTAGGATCACATGATACACTCCTTGGACATCACATATTTAACTATATCACATACATCACCTATTTAAGTAGTTATTCGTATATAGCCTTGGCACAGCTTGATCTGTGCACAGGGTCTTGGCATTATATGAAGCCTTGGGGTCAAGACTAGTAATCCTAGTCTTGTCAACCTGGGAATCACCTAGAGTAATAGGGGTGGCTTTAGCTGCTAAATGCCCTCATTAGTGTATGACCTCACACAAGGCTTTCCCCTCTTTATTATCACAACATTGCTGGGTGTCATAACCAGTCCTTATCTTATCTCATCAGGTAGTGGTTGCTGTCAGGCCAGGACCCCAGGTTGGGGTTAGGAGTTGAGCCCCTGGACTTAGTTTCAACTTCATCTTAGTAAAAGACAATGATGAGGGTAGATTTTCAGGTGGTTCCTGCCAAAGAGGTGGGGTGACAGGACATTCAGTGGCCTCAGACAAAGATAAGGACCTTGCTAGGTCTTCAGTGACAGGAGCAAGACATGTTTCCCTGCTTTCAGAAGTGGGACATTCATTTGCAGCAGTGGATGGTTGTGAAGGGGAGGTAACAGGCAAAGTTTTAGAGGATACAGCAGGTGATAATGGTGGTGGAGGGACAGGAGTTCTCCAGAAAGGCCTGGATGACAAGTAATGCAGTGGAGTAATGATGACAGCCTACATGAGGATAACCATTCAGATTCACACTAGTTCTATTGTTATGACTGTTCCAGGTAGGACCAGGCATAGCTCTTGAAGAACCACCTACAACCTATGGAGGTAGGGTTCAGTAGCTATAACAAGGTGGACTTGGATGAGATGCCTTAGGTGTGGCACCAATATACATTCAAGGGAGTAACTATCACTCAACAGTGAATAGAAGACTGGCAAGGTCAAAGTGATGAGGATTGGCTATAGAGCCTGAGAAATAAGGACACAATGCCTCACAAGAGGTTGGGACACAATGCCCACAAGGAAGTCCTAACCCATATGAATAGGATCTAGAAGGCTAGTTTCAAAGAAATCACTTCAAGAACAAGTCCTTAGTGAAAAGATGAGATTGTAGATGATAGTGGTACAAGAGAGAACTAGTGTGGAGAAACAGAGACATGACTATAGGGTTTATATAGTAAGGAAATGTGGGAAAGCATTACCAGGAAAGAAAGAATTAAGTAATTGTGTGGCAAGGAGATCTGTAAGCAATGACTGAGGAGGGAGAAGTACTGATGAAGCAAGTGAAGATAGGAGAGAGGTGATGACTAAGTGAAGCTAGCATGAGAAAAGACATAGTGTTTGGAGAGAATCAAACACTGAAGATAATAGTACAGTAGGGATGAAAAGAAAATGAAACATAACACAGATAGAACACACTATGCCACTGTGCAATTATGAAAAAGAAATAGAACACATGATATGAATATCACAGGCAGGGATAGGAGTAGCACTAGATATCCCACTTGCAAAGGCCTGATTTTTATATCCCAGATAATGCCCAAGTGAGCTAGACTGGAGAATTAGTCATGGCTGCATCCAGGTATATATACATTTCCCAAGACTATGACTAATATACATGACTAATAAATAGAGAAGTGGTACAACTGATAACTGTTATGATTCTTTTCCTCTTTTGTTCTTCTCACCTTTCAATCCAGCTCACATCCTTATGCTTGCTGTCCTGACAGTCTTGTAACCATTCCTACACTTCAGTGTCCAAACTCTGTGGACTACACTTTATTTCTCATGTGATTCCTTTGCTCACATGACTGTTTCCCTTTTTGTAGCCATTCTCACACCACAAGCCTAGACCATGAACTACAATTCCCAATGACTCACCCTTAAGGTTCATCATCTTAGATTGCCCTTCTCCTCATCTACTGAGACAAAGTTGAAACTAAGTCCAGGGGCTCAACCCCTAACCCCAATCTGGGGTCCTGGCCTGACAGCAACTGCTACCTGATGTGATAATAAAGAGAACTGGTTATGACACCCAGCAATGTTGTGTGAGAATAATAAGGGGAAAGTCCTATATGAGGTCACACACTAGTGAGGGCATATAGCAGCTAAGGCCCTCCTGTTACAATACATATTTAATTTTCTTAACTCTCAAATGCATACACTCATAGGCTACACCTTTCCTCATTATTTTGTCACAATAGGTCACATGAATTTTCCCTATCCTTCTCTTCCCATGATCATGTGACTAAGGCCTGGACTCTATGATGTCAGATCATGTGACTGATCTAGACCCATGACATCATAGATAAGAGCCCATTATGCCATTGGCTGTACCTTTACTTATCTATCATACCATGTCTCATGATATATTAGTCATGTATTAGTAATAGTCTTGGCACATGTATATATACCTGGATGGTACTACGACTGTTCCCCAGTCTATGTTACGACCAAACCCCTGAGGGATTGGGCGGAAGGTTCAGAGCTGTTGCTCAACCCAGTGGAAAGGAGCACAGTACTCCGAGAGGTTGGAGATCCCGGAAAGGACTACCAGGAGGGGGAACGATGGGAGCCTGATAGACGGACAGGCTGGAAGGTGTAGGAACCTGAGAGGGTTCGAGGGATGATCGGAAGGCCAAGAAGGAAGGCCAGAGGACGAAGGAACTGCAGGGGAATACTGCAGGGGATGAGGACGAAGGCCAACATCGAGTTGGGATGAGGAGGACATTGAGGGATCAATGTCCGATGAAGGCTGTCAGTCTCAGACTGATGAACGGAGGGCTTAATGATAGTAAGGGGCCTTGAGGAGAAAGCCCGAGGATCAAGGAGAGACAGTGAGGGGAGACCTGAAGGATGGTGATGGTCGCAGTGCCAGACTGAGGGTCGACGAGATGCACACAGTGCAGTGATGGGAGAAAAGCTAGTATTGGGATAACGGAGGTATAGACATGAGGGATAGACGGAGGTGGGACTAGGCAAGTACGGGAGTACTATGTCCTAAGTACCGGGTAGGAACTAGCATGAGGAATACTACTAGGAAGGCGCAAGTCTTATATAGTAAGGCGAGCGTGGGAAAGTAGTATCCATAAGAGGAAGGAAAGAATAAAGGAGATACTAAGGTATATCCTGTCGGAGAGCCAAGAGGAGAGGCAGAGAGATCTATGCTAAGAATACAACGGACAGCCGTGGGTCTGAGGGCGAGAGATCTATAGTAGGAATACAACGGAGAGCCGTGGGTCCAGGGTAGACGAAAGGAAAGGAATAGGTCATATTAGGATATCCGGTGGTAAAGGGGAAGGGAACACCAGGATTCTGTAAAGGGGACTCGTGTAGGACACGAGGAGAAAGGCAATCTAAGATGATGAACCATGAGGTGAGTCATCGGAAGTGGTAGTCCATGATCTGCGCTGGTGGTGTGGGAATGGCTATGAAAAGGATAATAGTCATGTGAGTAAAAGAATCACGTGATAGGTGAAATGTAGTCCATGAGGTTCGGACACCGAAGTGTAGGAACGGCTACAAGGTCTGCCGTATAGCGAGCATGGGAATGCGGGCTAGACAGTGAGATGAAGGAGAAGCCAAAGGGGTCTACAGGGTAGCGAGCATTAGGAATGCGAGCTAGACTGTGAGACGAAGGAAATAAAAAGGGAACAAATCGTAACAGATTGCCGGTATTCTACTTTTTCAATTCCGTCTTGTTCACGTCCCGGCTGATCATCATGCCGGCCCGGATGGGCTATCCCGAAGGCCGTCGGCCGATAAGGACCCACTGGATGCCGACTGTTATGATACGTATTTAATTTTCCTGACTCTCTATGCATACGCTCGAACAGCTACTCTTTTTTTTCTTTATTTTGTCACACTAGGTCACGTGACTTTCCCCTAACTTTTCCTTTCCCACGATCACGTGACTAGGGCCTGGACTCCATGACATCAGATCATGTGACTGGTCTAGACCTATGATGTCATAGATAAGAGCCCATTCTGCTATTGGCGTACCTTTTCTCTATCTATCGTACCATTCCCACTATATATTAGTCATGTATTACTAAGTAGTCTTGGCACTTGTATATATACCTGGGTGATACTACAACTGCTCCCCAGTCTAGTTCACTTGGGCATTATCTGGGAATCACTCCTAGGCTTAAGTGGAATATCTAGCTCTCCTTCACCCTTGCCCGTGTTCATCGTAGCACGTGTTCCCTTTTTTCTTCCCTCTCCTCTTTATCGTAAAACGTTGCAGGGCGTCATAACCTGTTCTATTGGTTCCACCTCGCTGTCCACTTAGCTTTAGGTTTTAGGTTTCGTCTCACCGACGGTGATTTTGAGGATTGGCTGGACGAAGCGTATTCCTTCTCTATTGTGCTATTGAACGATCGCATCCCTTTCCTTGCGTATACATCGGACTACTTTCCTTTTTTCCCCCCCAACCGCATTGCATATTCTTTCACCGGCCGGTCCATACATTGTTCTCCAATGCCGATTCTGCTGACCCCAACCAACAGCACGATCCGGTCATCCCCTGGTCCGAAAAGGCCAAAGCAAGGGAAGACCGGGTTCATCAGATCCAATCCTTCCTGGAATCCCAAGATCACCCTCCTGGTCTATCCGACTGGGAGTTCAACTTGTTCATCCATTCCGCCCACTTCTTTTTCTTTCTTGACGGTCGCCTCTGGCATCGGGAGCCACATGGCCAGCATCAACTAGTTGTTCCAGAGGGCCGGAGGTATGGACTTATCAAGGAGGCGCACAATAGCCTCGGGCACAAGGGTGTCTTCACGGTCCGGACCCGGCTTCTCCAATGCTTCTGGTGGCCAATGCTGGTCAACGATGTCAAATGGTATGTTTGGACTTGCCACGAATGCCAGATCTGGCAAACCCGGAGGATGCACATTCCGCCTGCAGTTCCATTGATCGGTGGCCTTTTCCATAAGGTACACATCAACACGATGCTGATGCCACGAGCTGGTGGGTATAGATATATTGTCCATGCGCACTGTGCCTTGACCGGGTACCTGGAGTGGCGCATGCTCCACTTGGAGAAGTCGGTGGGAATAGTGTCCTTCATTTTCGAGGATATCCTTTGTCGTTGGGGCCTGGTTGCCGAACTAGTCACTGACAATGGCCCCGCATTTATCCAAGCTGTAGATCTCCTTGCATCCCGGTATCACATTCGCCATATCCGGATCAGTCCGTACAACTCCCAAGCCAATGGGATAATCGAATGCCGGCATTTTGATGTCCGGGAGGCCATCATGAAAAGTACCCCAGAGGAGGTGCACTGGCATTGCTCGGTGCACTCAGTGTTTTGGGCCGAGCGGGTAACTATTTCCAAAGCGACGGGGCTTTCGCCCTATTTCATGGTACACAGTGTTGAGCCACTCTTTCCCTTCAATTTATCTGAAGCCACCTTCCTTGTGCTGATGCCGGATACTGACTCCTTCTCTACCTCTGAACTCATAGCATGGCGAGCCCGACAGCTGCAGAAGTGCCAGGAGGACCTGGAATCGATCCGGGAACGAATCCTGCGTGTGCATTATGCATCGGCAAGACACTTCAAGGCCACGTACAAGAACTGGATTCATGATTATGACTTCCAACCAGGAGCTCTGGTCTTAGTCTGGAACTCTAAGATCGAGAAGAAACTGAACCGGAAGACAAAGCCTCAATACCTGGGTCCGATGGTCGTTGTCTGCAGGACAATCAGAGGATCCTACGTCTTGGCCGAGTTGGATGGGATGGTCTCAAAGTTGTGGTTTGCCGCATTCCGGTTGATCCCATATCAAGCACGATCCCAGATGTCGATACCGGTAACAGAACTCACTGGACAGGATGAAGAAGGCCTGGATGACTTGGAAGGAGAAGAGGTTGAAGAGCAGGACGAGGAAGATCCAGAGACCTACGACTCAGATTAACATGCAGAAACACCCCTTCCAAATCAAATATACTGTCAGTACGATAGCTTTTATCCTGGGTTTCGACCGGAGACCTCTATTCCACCCCAGGTTTCGGCCGGCATCTCAGTCTCAGCCAATTCCATCCTGGGTTTCAGCTGGTGTTTTCTATCAGTTCCACCCTCGCTCTTATTCATATAAAAATCCACAAACAAAAACCCTAACAACAATAAAAAGTCATACAAATAGATAGGACAGATGAACAAAGACATTCCGACCGGATCCCGGACTACATATTTCCATTTCAACTGTGTGCACTGGTGCCGCACCCATTTTCTTGGATGATAGATATTGCGATGTTGCATTCATTTCTTTTAGGATGATCGATGTGAGGAGGGTACGCTGGCAGGAATAGAGGAAGAAAGCCAAGAGCGGGGGCAGGAGATATGTGACCAGGCTGCTAGAGTTGTCCCAGATGTTTCGGAAGCCGGCGCAGTGTCCATTCCTTGATTTTCCTTACTTTTACTGATATCATACACATGTTACAGAGCCAACAGGAATGGATTTGGATGGGACAGCGGACACGGACCACGATGGATCTCACCCCAGGACCCGGCCAATGCGAGGAAACGCGCGCGTTCAGATTTTGTACAAGACAATCTACATGACACCTGGAGGCTCTCTAGCTAGCTCCGCCTCATCGATCTCAACACCTGCAGCTCCCTCACTAACTTTGCCTGCTCCAGCTCAGCAGTCTTGAGAGCAGCTTGAGATGCGAGGGCGGCTTGCTCGATCCAGAGGAGTTGTTCCTCATACCCGTCAGAGGCCACGGTTCCGGAACCAGAAGCGACCAGTGTGTTGGCCCGAGCCTTACCCTTAGCCCGGGGTGGACTCATCTCGATGTCGGATTCTGGTAGTGCGGCGGGTGGAGATGGCTGGCGGCAGGGACGGGCTATCCAAAAGGGAGGTTGGAGAGAGAGAAGAGAAGAGAAAAAGAACATACCAGGGGCCTTTGGGGCCTTTGCAACCTTTGGCGTGGGCTTGGGGATTCATTGGCCGGTGGCCTTGTCACATCGTTCCTTGCGACGTGAGCAATGCTGGCAGACGCAACCGGGTCGGTGTTACGATACCGTCCCCGTTAACCTAACTTTATCCTAGTCTAGGGTTAGCCTAGCTAGTCTACCACTTTCGCTACACTATTTAGTCTACACTCGTACTTTGGACTTCATCGTATTTCCTGTAGTATAGCTCACGTGATCGGTCTGCACCCAATCCTGTCACGTGATTCCCATTCCTGTCCCTGGCACGTGACCTAGTCATGTGACCATACGTACTTACAGACCATTACCTTACTTATGATGTCATAGGGTCTAGACCATTACATCATAGTCTAGCCCTCTTATGTCACCTCGCTCTTTACCTTGTATTACTATACTGGGGTACAGCACAGCATGGTCTGTGCGCTGGCCTCTATGATATATAAGAGCATGGTGAGGCGGACTGGGTTTCCCCCCAGTCTTGTCAACCTGTGCATTACCTGGATTCAAGGGGGATGGCCTTAGCTGCTATCATATCTCCCTCCAGTGCTAAGGCTCATACAGACTGATCCATTCCTTATCCTTCATCGTACACCGTTGCCAGACGTCATACCTG
>JBBPJV010001022.1:0-12077 GCA_038088915.1 Sutorius aff. eximius
CGGCTCTGGAGAGGATCTCGAGCCTCTCGTTGTGAAGAAAGGCGGAGTAGAGAAGATAGGCGGGGGAGTTAGCATCGACATGAGCGGCCACGGGGATGGAGAGTCTGGAGTCACGTAAGAAGGCGAGGATACGGGGTGGGAAGGAATCCGGAATGGGGTCGTGGCAGTTTGGGAGGGCGACGAGAGGAATGTGAATGGGGGTAACTCCATCTTCGTCGGTAGCAACAGTGGTGTAGAGGGGCAATGAGGGGGATCTCGGGGACCGGGGGCGTTGTGGGGATGACAGTTCAGGGCGCTCTTGGGAGCTATCTAAGGAGTCAGTACTAGTAGAAGAGATGGATGAATCAGGGTCAATAGATGAAATGATTGATGAAACGGAGGAAGTGTGCATGTCAATAGCCATTAAGTAGGTGGTCAGGGTGGTGCAGAGGCGGGCAAAGGTGAGTTCGATGGCGGGGGCGAGGGGATCTATGGTGGGCGATGACGGTGTTGTTTTCTTTCTAGGTTTTTTATCTGTTTTTGTCTTTGTTTCGGGGTGACGTTTTTATTTCTACGGAATAAAGGAAGAATAGGGGAGATTGATGGTTTCGGGAAGGCTCTAGGGTGACGGAGTTTGTAGTCCGAAAGAAGTTCGGGTGTGTGAGAGAGATCAGCTTCATCGATCCATGAGTCTTCTTCAGGCGTATAGCCTTTCCAGCGGATCAGGAAGTGACGGGAGGACGGAGTTCCGCTATGCCATAAGATTTTCTTGATTTCGTACTCTTCCTCACCCTCTACAAGTTCCGCCGGGGGTTGAGGGAAGTTTGGGCCGTGAGTGCTAGTTTCGGAATAAGGGGTTAGTAGCGAAGCATGGAATACGGGGTGGATTTTCCACGACGGGGGAAGGGACAGGCAGAAAGCAATGGGGGAAATTTTCTGGGAGATGGTAAAGGGGCCTTCTCTCTTGGGTGCGAACTTGGGGTCGGCGAGGGCGCGGTGGAGGTTCCTCGCTTCCAACCACACCTTGTCTCCTACCTTGAACGGGGAGTAGTGTGTATTGCCGTTTCGGGTCATGGCTTTTCGGGCCAGGTCATGTGCCGCGAGGGCTTCGTCCCTAGCGGAAGTTAGTGCATCGATGCGGTTATTGATTGCAGGGAGATCAGATCTCCCGATTTGTTCGGGGAGGGATCTAGGGTGATATCCCATCATAAGGAAGAATGGGGTTTGTCCAGTGACGGAGTGGGTTCTATTGTTGTGAGCGAATTCGGCGAAGGGAATTAAATTAGACCACGTGGTTGGGGAGTTACCGCAGTAGATTCGGAGATAGGTTTCGATCTCCTGGTTGACTCGTTCGGTCTCGCCATCGGTCTGGGGATGGTAGGCGGTGAAGAGGGCGAGGTTGTAGCCGAGGAGTCTTCCGAGCTCTTTGGTGAAGTTGGCCGCGAATTGAGGACCTCGGTCAGAGATAATTTTGTCGTAGAGACCGAAGCGAGAAAATACTTTTAGGAAAAATAAGGTAGCGATTCCTTCTGTGGTTGCCGTTTTCTTGGTGGGACAGAGAATTACCCCCTTAGTAAGTCCGTGGTCGACCATGACCAATAAGGAGTCGAATCCGTCGGATAGGGGAAGGTCGGTGATGAGGTCACAGGAGATCTGTTGGAAGGGGTGGGTGGCGGAGCTGGGGATTGGGGTGAGCGGGGGTGTAGTTGGATGGGTGTTGGTCTTGTTTTGTTGACAGGCCGTGCAGCCGGAGACGTAGTCTCGGACATAAGAGGCAAGGCCGGGCCACCAGTGTTCCCGGGAGACGAGTAAGCGGGTTTTGAGGACCCCAGGATGGCCGGCGGATTGATGGTCATGGTGTGCGGCGACGACAGATCGTTGGAGGTCGGGGGGAACGTAAGCACGGCCTTGAAAGTAGAGGAGGCCGTTGGTAAACGAGAAGTCCACCATGCGAGAGTGAAGGAATTTGGGGGTGGACTGATCATTAAGGAAGGTGAGAACAAAGGGGTTGGCGGTGGAGGACTGGGTGATGGCTTCGTGGGTGGCAAAGTCGACAAGGTGGACGAAGAGGTTTGGGGGAAGGAGTGTGACTTGGCGATTGTCGTCTTCGGGGACTGAGTGGTCCAGGCGACGAGAGAGGGCGTCCGGTCCGGTGAGGAGTTTTCCAGGTACATGGATCATGCGGAGGTCGAAGTCGGCGAGATCTAGCATCCACCGGGCCTGGCAACGGTTGAGGTGTTGGGGCTGTTTAAAGTAAAGGAGGTTCTGGTGGTCGGTGAAGACCTGAACCGGGTGGAGAGCGCTGCGGAGGTGGTGTTTCCAGGCCTTGAGGGCCCAGATAATGGCTAGGAGTTCCCGGTCAAAGATGTTGTAGTTCCTTTCTGCGGGCCCGAAGGACTGGGAAAGGTAAGAGCAAGGGTGCCATTCTCCATTGTCATCAGGTTGGAGGAGGATTCCCCCGGAGGCAGCGGCGGAGGCATCAGTGGCGATGGCGAAGGGTTTCTGGGGGTCGGGGTGTGCAAGAACGGGTTTGGTTTGGAATGCGTTCTTGAGTGCCTGGAATGCCTGTTGGCAGGAGAAGTCCCAGGTAAAACGGGCCGTCTTCTTGGTGAGGTCAATTAGGGGGCGGGCGAGGGTGGAGTAGTTGGGGATAAATTTTCTGTAGAAGTTAGAGAAACCTAGGAATGACCGGACTTCTCTAACTGTGGTGGGGGCGGGCCACCGATCGATGCCGTCAAGTTTGACGGGGTCCATGGCGACACGGCCCAGACTGAGTACTACTCCGAGGTAGTCAATGGAGTCGGTGTCGAAGGTGCACTTCTCCGGCTTGAGGCGAAGTTGGAGTTCTTCCATTCGTTGGAGAACTCGGGCGGTACGGTCGTCATGGGTGTTCTGGTCGGGGGAGAAGATCAGTAAGTCATCCATGTAGATTACGAGCCAGCCTTCCACGATGAGGTCAGTGAAAGAGTCGTTCATAAAATGCTGGAAGGTGGCGGGGGAGTTAGTTAGCCCAAAGAACATAACAGTGGGCTCAAAGAGTCCTGTTACGATAGCTCATGGGACGCCCTGGTAACCTTTTTCTCCTCTCTCTCGTTATACTAAAGCCGCGTCCCGCCGGACGCTCGGACTACCTTCTCCTCCGCCCCTACCCTCGGACTATCCGGTAGCGGCCTATTCCATCCATCCTAAGCGCCTCCGCTGACCCACTGGGCATGAGGCCTACTTTACTTTACTACGTTCCGTCCTTCCGCATACACGGAGCTCCGCCTTCACCTCGTGTATGTTTCCTTTGTCTCGCTTAGACCTGATCGGATTACTTCCGGGTTCGCCCCGTTTCACTTCCATCCCCTTTCCAGGGTTTTCCCCGATCAGGTAGTACTACCGGTACCTCGGTTTCCTTCCATAAATCTCTGCTACGTTCCCGAGTACCGATAGTAGTTAGTATTTAAACCTTCGCATGTATATCCGAGTACTCTAGTCTTAGCGTAACCGGAATACACGCTATTACCTCCTCTGAGAACCGCTTAGTCTCGCGTCGAGCTAGCGATCCACGTCTCTAGACCTTGCAACCTTCAGCAAGCTCCTCCGACACCTACTAGTGCCTTGCGCCTGTAGGAACTCCAGAACTCCCTAGCGGTATAAACGGTCACGCCTCGTTCCACGACAGGACCGAGCGTAACAGGGCCCACTTTATGCCTGTGGGGCAGCTGTTATGAACTCATTTTCCTTAAACTAACTACACTTGTACACTCGTAACCTACACTTTTCCTTCTCTATATTTTGTCACAACAGGTCACGTGACTTCCCCCTATCATTCTTTTCTCACGATCACGTGACCAGACCTAGACTCCTATGATGTCAGATCATGTGACTGGTCTAGACCCATGACATCATAGATAAGAGTCTATTCTGCTATTGGCTGTACCTTTTCTTATCTATCGTACCATCTCTCACGATATATTAGTCATGTATTAGTAATAATCTTGGCACTTGTATATATACCCTGGGTGTAGCTGCGACTGTCCCTCAGTCTAGCTCACTTGGGCATTACCTGGATACTTTCTAGGCCTAAGTTGAGATACCTAGTCCACCCTTTACCCTTGCCCGTGGTATCCATTCCACGTGTTCCTTTTATTCCTCTTTGTCATAAAACGTTGCAGGGCGTCACAGCCTGTTCTCGTCGTCGTTCCACCCCGTCGCCTCTTAGGCTTAGTTTAGTGTTCGTTTCAGCAGCATTCAGACAAGCAGAGCGTGCGATTGGTAAAGTCAGTCTTGTCAAAGTGTAATGAGCCCAAGGAGGAACTCATTAAGGGTGAGGCTAACCTCTAACCCTAACCCCAAGTGCACGGCATTGGAGGGCCACCCAATAATGCACTAATGATGATTGATGAAGAGAGAGAATCAGGTATGACGTCTGGCAATGGTGTATGATGAAAGGATAACAAATGGTTAGTCTAGTATGAGCCATCACACTGGAAGAGAAGCATATAGCAGCGATGGCCACTCCCCCTTAGACCCAGGCTATGCACAGGTTGACAAGACTGGAGGGAATCCAGTCTATCTCACCATGCCCTTTATATAGCAGAGAGGCCAGCACACAGACCATGCTGTGCCAGTACCCCGTATAGTAATACAAGGTAGAGAACGAGGTGACATAAGGGGCTAGACTATGACGTAATGGTCTAGACCCTATGACATCATAGATACATAATAGTCTGTAAGCTACTAATGATACATATGGTCACATGACTAGGTCACATGCCAGGGACAGGAATGGAAGTCACATGATAGGGTCACATGCTATGGTACAGGAAATATGACTAAGTCCAATGTATGATGTGTAGTCCAAAGTGTAGTGAAAGTGATGTACTAGCTAGGCTAACCCTAGACTAGGATAAATGTAGGTTAACAAGGACGGTCTCACAACAATTTGTGAGACAAAGTCTAACTACAAGTCCAAACAACAAGGTGGAACCAAGGCCAGAACCAGTTATGATGTCTGGCAACATTTTATGATAAAGAGGAAACATGTGCAATGATGTACATGGGCAAAGATGGAAGGAGAACTAGGTATTCCACTTAGGCCTAAAGGTAGACTCCAGATAATGCCCAAGTGAACTAGACTGGGGGGCAGTTGTAGTATCACCCAGGTATATATACAAGTGCCAAGACTACTTAGTAATACATGACTAATATATAGTGGAAGTGGTACAATAGATAAGAAAAAGGTACACCAATAGCAAAAGAGACTCTTATCTATGATGTCATGGGTCTAGACCAGTCACATGATCTGATGTCATAGAGTTTGGGTCCTAGTCATGTGATCGTGAGAAAGAAAAGATAGGGGGAAAGTCATGTGACCTAGTGTGACAAAAATAAAGAGAAAAGTGTGGACTACAAGTGTACAGGTTGAGAGTTTAGGAAAATTTAGGAAAATTAAATACATATCGTAACAATTTGCCAATCCTCCAAAGCCAATACCCATCCTGCAACACCTCCCCTATGCCCCATTGCCTCATCCTGCACTCATCCCTTTCAGCAGATATCTTGTGATCTCATCACTGACCTACCTTGCTGCAATGGCTTTGATAGTCTCCTGGTCATGGTCAACCATGGCCTTACTAAGGGGGTGATCCTATGTTCCACCAAAAAATCAGTCTCTGCTGAAGGAGTCACCACCCTTTTTTTCACTCTGTCTTTCTTCGCTTTGACCTATATGATAAAATTATCTCTGACAGAGGCCCTCAATTTGCCTCCTCCTTTGCCAAAGCCTTAGGGAAACTCCTCAAATATGATATCTCCCTCTCCACTGCATACTATCCCCAGACTGATGGAGAAACCAAACGAGTCAACCAAGAAATCAAAACCTATCTCTGCATCTACTGTGGAAACAATCTCACAGCCTGGGCTGACTCCATTTCCCATGCAGAATTTACTCACAATCACTGACCCCACTCTGTTACTGGTCAATCCCCGTTCTTCTTAATGATGGGATATGAACCTTGTGCCTTACCTTCAGTCCTACCAACCTTCGATGTCCCGACAGTGGAAACCCACCTCAAATCCCTCTTAGCAGCCTGAGACAAAGCCTTGGCAGCTCACAAACTTGCTAGACAGATTGTCACACAATGTGTCAAAAAGACCTTCTCCCTGTTTTCAAAAGATGACAAGGTCTGGCTAGAGGCCAGGAACCTCAAATGCTCTGTTGTCAATCCAAAGTTTGCACCAAAACAAGAAGGACCCTTCACCATCACCAAGGTACTATCTCCAATCACCTATCAACTCCATCTCCCAAAAACCTGGAAAATCCATCTGGTCTTCCATGTGTCTCTCCTATTGCCCTATTGCAAAAATGCTGTGCATGGCCCCAACTTTCCCACTCCACCACTGGACCTAATACAAGGGGAAGAAGAGTACAAAATAGAAAGAATACTCCAACATTGTGGGACTCCATCAGCTAGATGGTTTCTAATCAGATGGAAAGGATACCTGCCAGAGGACAACTCCTGGATATCAGAACAAAACTTAAAACACTCCCAAACAACCTTGAACAAGTATAAAAACCTCCACCCCATCGCCTTTAAACATGACTACCATTACATCCCTTCCAGATGGCTCTGATCCCACTGCTCAGTTCATTCAAAACCTTCACATTTTATTCCAGATCTTCTCAATGGCTCTCCAATGCCAACAGACCACCCCCCTCTCCATCACTGATGATTCACTCCTGGACACTGAATCCTCCATCTCTACCACCAGATGAGATACCCCCCCATCCTGGCCTTCTCCTCGCTCACCCTCACCCCCCCTGCCACTACATTAGACAAATCTGATGGTGTTCGAGCCATCCTTATCCCAGTCTCTGGGATCTCCAACTGGGCTTGAGCCCCAGACTACCAATACCAACTTCTCCTCTTTGGACACCTCACCAACACATGACTTGCATCCATAGTGGACACCCATCTCAACCCCAACTCCCCTCTCTTCTACCTCTATTGTGCTGCTCTCCAAGTGGAACAAGTTCATCTCCTTTCACTTCATTGACTCCCTGGACTGGGAACTCCTGCTACTCTACTGAAACAAGTCCTAAACTAAGCTAGATGGAATGACAAGGTGAAACCCAAATAGAACCAAGTATGACACTTGGCACATTTTGTGATGAAGAGAGGAGAGGAAATACATGAACTGGTGTCCACAGGCAAAGGTAAAAGGGAGCACTAGATATTCCACACAGGCCTAGGATAGAACCCAGATAATGCCCAAGAGTTATTACTAATACATGACTAATATATGGTGGGAAGTCGTACAATAGATAAGAGAAAGGTACACCAATAGCATAAGGGGCTCTTATCTATGATGTCATGGGTCTAGACCAGTCACATGATCTGACATCATAGGTTCTGGACCCTAGTCACATGATTGTGAGAAAGAAAAGATAGGAGAAAGTCATGTGACCTGTTGTGACAAAATAAAGGGAAAAAGGTGTAGACTACTAGTGTATGAGTGAGAGTTAAGAAAATTAAATACATATCATAACACTATCCCCTCCTTACATCTCGACTTCCAGGTGAGAAAAGCAAGAGGAGGATGACTCAATAAAGTTCTCATATGGCAAAAAGAGGGAATGGAATTCCAGTAAGAAGACACCATGAACCTGGCAAGGGGCAGAGGTGTGCTTAGCACAGAAGTCCCAAATAGCGTCTTGCACATTACCTAAGTTGTCCTCAGGTTCCCATGTGTGGTCAGTTTCATCCCAACCTTTCCAGTGAATGAGATATTCCAATTTGCCATGCTTGAGATGGGAATCCACAATGAAGTCAACTTTGTATTCAATGAGGCAATCCTCCATGACAATGATAGGATCAGGTCATATGACCACTTGACTGTCAAGAGGAGCATTGTAGGGTTTAACCTGGGAAATATTTACAATCAGGTGAATTTTCATCGAGGTGGGCAAATGCAGCTCAACTGCATTAGGGAATAGTTTCATGATAGAATAGGGGCTGAGCCATTTAAGTGACAGCTTGGGGGAGGAGAATGGGAGTGACAGGTTTTTTGTTGATAGCCAGACCTGCTGACCAACTTGGTAATCAGGGTGCTCGGACTGAGAGGATTTGGCTGAATGTTCCATGCATGTTCATGTTGCTTCAAGTGCTGCTTGAATTTCCTGATGGGAGTGGACAAGATCAGATCCAAATTGGTGGAAAGAAACAGGGTTTTTGAAATCCATTCAAGGGGCATAATTCCTGGTGATGGCAAAAGGGATGGTGCCAGTGGTTGCTGTGAGGGAATTATTATGTTGGAATTGGGCTAACTTGAGCCATTCCACCCACTTGTTCTGTTTCTTTGCGATGTAGATACAAAGATACTGTTCTAGATCGTGATTGATCTGTTCAGTTTGTCCATCCATCTGGAGGTGGAATGCTGTGGAGAGTTTTTGCTGAATTCCAAGTAACTTGCAAAGTTCTCAGGTGAAGTCGGAGGTGAACTGAGGGCTGTTACGACTGTTCCGGGTAGGACCAGGCGTAGCTCTTGATGATCACCTCTAACCACTAGGGCTTAGGGTTCAGGACGGTGTGGACGACGACGACGAAGGTGAACGAGGAGGAGTTGCTCAAGGTGTAGCAACAAGACACGGGTAACAGAGTAACGACCACTCAACAGTGGGCCGAAGACTGACTAGGGTGACGACGAGGAGGTGTTGATACACCGACGAAGAGTGGGACACAATGCCCAAAGTACTACCCCCTTTGTAGATAAAGGCGGGTGGACGAAGGTCGGCGGAGGTGACGACTAGTCAAGGATTCTCACTAGGCAACGCCTAAGAGAAAGACGAGTAGTGATTGAGATGATAATGGTACAAGAGAGAACTAGCGTGAGGAAAAGTCTACAGTGGCTACGGGTTTATATAGTAGTAGACCCTGGGAGAGAGTTACCCGTTTGGGTAGGCATTATGTAACCAAGAGACGCGGGTCGAGAGAAAAGGAAACTAAGTAATGGAGAGATATGCTGTCGGCAAGTGTTAAGATGGATCGTGGATAGGGAGTATGACAGCGCAGTAAGACGAGACGAGTAGTACATGAGAGGAAAAAGAAATTGTAACAAGGGCCTCTGTCAGAAACTACACTAGAGGGGAGTCCGTGGGTGCACCACACATGATCTCTAAATAGACGAGTGGTATCTAATGAAGAAAATGTTTTGGTACAGGGAATAAAAACAACTTCCTTGGAGAATCAATCAACGACTACCATAATAGCTGTGAACCTGTTTGATTCAGGTAAGTCTGTAATGAAATCTGTTATGATTTTATGACATTTTCTACACTTTATCTGACAACTCTACGATTACTTTATGAATTAGCCCCTATCCTGTGACCCCTATGTCGGGACACCCTCCTTGAGACCCCTCTCCAATCATTTGTCATGCATCACCAGTCACCAAGGATGCTTGTGACTGTTGCCATGGCAACTGGCATCAGTTACCTTGACAACCATCTGTCAAGCAACTGCCACGGCAACACCAATCGCCTCACATACCATTCCTTCAGTTGACGTGACCACATGGACCTGTCAATGCTGGCTGTCACTCGTGGGACCATGGCTATGCCACCACAAGTGCCGGTCCTATAGCAACACATTGGGGATGTTTCATCCATCGTGTGGCTGCCCACGTTCACCTGCAGCCATGGTTACTAAGCGCCCAATAGGTGCCAGACCAATCCCTATGCACCTGCAGGTGGTTATGAGCTGACAGCTGCCAGCACCCACTGTCATTGGGGATGTCTCAGGTTGACACCTGTCATGGTTGCTATGATACCATTGTTCTACCGTTATAGTAGTTACATTAGTCATGTCATAGCCAGAGGTCTATAAAAACCCCTTGTGTCGCAGACTGGAATCCCCAGTCTAGCTCACTTGGGCATTATCTGGGATCTAAAAGCCAGGCCACATCAAGTGCGTGACGTCTTGCCCTTCTCCTTGCCCATGCAAGCGGTCCCTGCACATGTATTCCCCCTTCCCTCATCGTCAGTCGGGTTAAAGCTCCCACTCGGATCATTGCAGGCTTGGTCTTTCCAGGTCTCACCTCACTTGAGCTAGACTCTTCTACAAGTCAAGAGCTTGTAACCCAGACTCCAGGGTTAAGGAGACCAGTGCATGTTCACTTGACAAACGTTGGGCAGACACCCAGAAATCAGTCGTTATCCACCCGTCCAGTGGTTAAAGGGATAACATTGCTTTCCCCATAGTGCACTAGGGGCCCCTCTTGTCGGACAGCTGCAAGCGTCCCACTCGATTGGTGTGTAGGTGGTAAAAAACCTACTCCAACCCGGTTCCCCCATTCACTATTGACATCTACCTGTGAGCAAGTAAATGCATACACTCCTTTGGATTTTTATTGCAGATCATTCAGGGTTAAGCTTTAGCCGAAAAGCCAGAAGTTCACACAGCAGTACCATTGGATGAATGGAGCCATACTCATCAATGAAGGATAGGTGCTTTGGGTAGGCAGCCCGACAACTCTATCAGGAAGACTTGAAGCCACATGGGCTTGTTTGTATGGAAGAACACAGAGTGGGGTGCTAGTTGTGAAGCTACGTTGCTGTACTAGCCACAACCCTGTCTACAGAAGAACAACGAGAAGAGTGCCGCAGAGAGCGCTGAGAACAGAGACAACGCCAAGGCAATACCTCCAGATCAGCATCAGAAGCTGGGATGTTGGCCTTGTGGCAAGATGTCAAGGACGAGATCGACAAGATCTCAAACACGATTAAGGCAGAAGATGCTGCCAAGAATTTGGATAAGAAGTTCGCCGATCCCGGGAAATGGGATGGAAGGTGAAGCACGTTCCACAAATGGTGGCTATTTATAGAGCTCTGGGTTTCGACTCAGAAATGGCACCCACAACAAAAACACAAAGAAAAAGCTGCAGCCATATGGATGCGCATGGATGGCGAAGCTGCAGCCTTCGCACACCTCCGTATTCACAAGTGTCTAGAGAAGGACACATGGCTGAAGTGGGAAGATCTCAAGAAGGACATTGAGAAGTACTTCAAGATTGCCAATTATAAAGAAATGGAATACTCAAGGCTGGAACACCTTTATCAAGGAAAATGCCGAGTATCAGAATTCTTAAATGAATTCCAGTTCTTGAAGGAAGACATCGAGATCGATGACGAAACTGCAGTCAGGATGCTGTGCAAAGCCATCGCATACCCCATATATACAACAGTATTGCAAGTGGAAGGAGACCTCAAGTACAAGGACACCTTGAACAAGTATGCAGAGATGGGAGAAAGGTTTGAAAGGGTTCAATATGAGCAAGGAATGCGCTTTGGGCCATTCCATCATCCCTCCCTGCCCGGACACTGTTTCACAGCGACTGGTACACAGCCAGGTCATGGAGCTCCTATGGAGATAGGCCAGCAGAGGCAGGCACAAGACAAGTCGAAGCTAAGATGCTTCAACTGCGACAAGACCAGTCATTTCGCTGCCGAATGCAGGGAGCCCAAATGGCCCAGGAAGCCACAACAGTTCAGAGGAAGACAGTTGTATGAAGTTGCCTGTCCCACCCCGTCGGCACAGTGGGAATGTGAAGAAGCCAAATGATACTGGAGAAACCACCTAGCTAGAGAGGCAAAGGCAGAGCACCAGCCGGGGGCTGAGTGTTTGGTTTCTTTAAATTAGAGCGATCTGACCACTTGCAAGGTGTCATCAGATCAAAGGATCTTTCATTTCGAAATTCTTTTTCTCTTTTGATCATTGACACTGCCTTGGACTTAGAGGAAGAAGCAGTGAACTTTCCTTGTTTAGTTCCTGATTCATTTGTTGAAGGGGCATTGAGACGAAACCTAAAACCTAAACTGAAGTGGGCAATGAGGTGGAACCAATAGAATAGGCTATGATGCCCTGCAATGTTTTACGATGAAAAGAGAGGGGAGAAAGAAAAGGAACACGTGCTATGGTGAACACAGGCAAGGGTGAAGGAGAGCTAGATATTCCACTTAAGCCTAGGAGTGATTCCCAGATAATGCCCAAGTGAACTAGACTGGGGAGCAGTTGTAGTATCACCCAGGTATATATACATATGCCAAGACTACT
>JBBPJV010001023.1:0-12073 GCA_038088915.1 Sutorius aff. eximius
ACTATAGACATGTACCTATTTAGTATCAGGGGTACAGCACAGCATGGTCTGTGCACTGGCCTCTCTGCATATATATAGGGCATGGTGAGACGGACTGGATTCCCTCCAGTCTTGTCAACCTGTGCATTACCTGGGTCTAAGGGGGAGCAGCCTCAGCTGCTCTATGCTTCCCCTCCAGTGCTGAGGCTCATACTTGACTATTACATTCTCTTTCTCATCGTCTACACTGTTGCTGGATGTCATAGCCGGTCCTCTTCTCTATAGATCGTGGTTAGCGCATTATCAGGTGGCCCTCCAATGCCATGCACTTGGGGTTAGGGTTAGAGGTTTGCCTTGCCCTTAATGAGTTCCTCCTTGGGCTTGTTACAGGGGAAGACCCTAGATTGTGTAAAAGCAGTTTAGTTGTTGAATCTACCATTTTCCTTCTGCTGAAGTCTGTGCCCTGGGTAGCTCTGGTGGGTTCTAGGGGTTGCTCCCATACCTGGAATCATTAACATCAGAGATTATCTGCCTGCCACATGGATCTAAGCAACCCTTTACATTTGTGTTGTGGAATTAAGTCATGGTGTATGAAAGAGGACACTTAGGGCATGAAGCACATGAATATGTTTTGGTGGATCTTGTGAGTTGTAAGGCCTGAAAAAGTGGCATATGGGATCTTGCATCCTGCATGTCATAGTGGATATTATCAGATGTTTATCAGACACAAGTTGGACATTCACACTTTGACAATTTTGTAGTACACTTTCACTTTGACACACTGCAGTCATTCACTTTGACACATAATGATCATTTCACTTTGACATATTTGTTCTTCATATGATAACTTATTTAACTACTTACATATTGATCATAAGGAGAAGGCTTAGTACCTTGACCACTTTGGCAGTCACCACTTATTTAGATATTGGTTTTCATATAGCTGATGCCAACAAGATTAGGTCTTGGAAGAAGCCAGTTGTTTATTATTGTTATGATTCTTTTTCCTTTTTACTCCTTTGTCTCTCAGTCTAGCTCACATTCCTATGCTTGCTACTCTGATGACTCTATAGCCATTCCTACACTTTGGTATCTGAACCTCATGGACTGCATTTTGTTTCCTCATGATTCTTTCACTCACATGACTGTTTCCTTTTTGTAGCCATTCCCACACCACCAATGTGAATCATGGACTACCATCTCTGATGACTCACCACATGGTTTGTCATCTTAGATTGCCTTTCTCCTTGTGTCCTACACACAGTTGTCCATTGTATTCCTAGCTTAGATCTCCCTGCCTCTCCTCTCAGCTCTCTGTCAAGATCTACCTTAGTATCTCTTTATTCTTTCTCTCCTATTCTGGATACTACCTTCCCACACTCACCTTACTATATAAGACTCACATCTTCCTCATAGTATTCCTTATGCTAGTCCTATCCAGTACTGAGGACATAGTACTCCATACTCATCCTAGTCCTGTCCTTGCCTCTACTCCCTCATGTCCACATCTCTGATCAATCCTTACTAGCTTTATCTCTCTTCATACACAGTGTGCATCCTGTCAACCCTCAGTCTGGTACTGTGATTCCTCACCATCCTTTGGATCTCCAACCTCTGTCCATTCATTCCCTCGGCACCCTAACTCCATCCTACACTATCCTTAAGTTCCTCTTTTGATCAAGCTAACAGCTAGTGATCCTTGTTGCACTTTGAAGTGCTCCTTGTCCCAACTTGAAGTTGGCCTTTGTCCTTACCCCTGCAGTCTTCCCAGCAGTTCTCTCATCCTCTGGCCTTCTTTCTAGGCCTCTCTGACCTCCTTCAGACATTTCCATGTCCTACCACCTTCCAGCCTGTCTACTTATCAGGCTTCCCTCTATCCCTCTCCTGGTACTCCTTTCCAGGATCCTGACCCCAGGAGTACTAGACTTCTATCCTCTGGGTGGAGCAACAGCTCCATATGTCACATCCCATCCCTTAGGGGCCTGGTTGTAACAAAAGGACTAGTGTGATACTTCTTGATGACTCCTTTTGGCTGTCATACCCCACTCCTTCTGTCTAGTCACTCAACCTCTCTGGGAGTGGTTCTCCCACACTCTTTTGACACCTTGGGACAGTGCTTGATGCCTGTCAAAACCCTTGCCCACTCTGGGACTTTTCTTTCAGATCACATTGTGATTATAGCCAAATATGCCTCCACTGGTGTTCCTTGCTCCCCAATCAGCCAGATCTCATTAGATCCTGGTTCTGACACTCTCCCACAGTCTCTTAAGGCATTCTGTACTCCGAGGCTATCTTAGATCAACTTGGATCACACAGATCTTCCACATCTAGACCTCTTCACCCCAGATGTGCATTTCTCCATATTGAAAAATGGACTTTCCTTGATCCTTCAGAACTTATGCCACTTTAGTCCGAAGCTCTCCAGTGCTGTGTGCCTTGACATCTGTCAATCCTTTCACTTGGCACTGCATGTGCATTATGATCATAAGATTTATTCAACTTGCAACTACTCCTTCATTCCACAGGACATGTGCAATCATGTAAAACTTGTCAAGACTAGCACTCACCCCATGCCATTCATACAGTTGTCCACTATACAAGTAAGGATAACATTGTTCTCCCCATAGTGCACAAGGGGCAGTTCTGTAGAATAATAGGCTACAGCATACTTTGCAAGGAGATGATACATCCTCCCAGGTTGGTCACTATATCCATCAACAAGTGTCTATTTAGGCTTGAATGTTAATCAAGTCCAGCAATTGTCCTGCTTGACTTTCAGATTCTACCCTAAGATATCTCAAGTCAACATTGACAATTTGTTTCCAGCTATTTGCTGGTACCCAGGGCTGATAGGCCTGTCCTTGACTACCATCCTCTCTTTGGTGGATCTCTCTTGGGGCTCTATGCCCATCCTTGATACTTCTGGACTTCTACCCTTTTGTCTGAGAATTTCCTTTGACTCCAACAGGCTGATGCCCCAAGCCTCTTCTTGCACTCAAACCTTTGTCACTCCCTTGTCACCTGTCCAAGGCCAGCATGCCTCATGTTATGATTTGTTTCCTTTTTCCTTGCCAACCCCACCTCAAGCCTAGTCCAACTTCATCAGTTGTCCTATCCTTCCATGGTTGGTCTTGCCTGCCTTTTTCATGCTGACTTGTCCCTATTATCCTTAGTCTTTATCTTCACTTGTCAGCACCTCTTTTCTTTGACCAAGTATACCTTCATCACTACCTACTCCACTCCTCATATACTTGCTTTACTTATCTATCAAGAGAGAACTACTACACTTACTCCTCTACATTAGTGTCTCCACTACTGTAGTCTTCACCAGAGTCTTGTAGTACTAGCCTCTGCTAGTTCTCCTTTGTACCACCATCATCTGCAATCGCACCTCTTGTTCCACTCAGGCTTTGCCTAGTGTGATCCTTGTCGACTAGCTGTCACCCTTGACCTTGTCCTCCACTGCCCTTTCTACAAAGGGGGTAGCCTTTTGAGCATTGAGTCTCACACTTTGTTGGTGTTACCTGTTACGACTGTTCCGGGTAGGACCAGGCGTAGCTCTTGATGATCACCTCAACCTAGTAGGGTCTAGGGTTGACGAGGACTTGAACGAGAGAGACGAAGAGGAATGAAGAATGGTTGCTCGAGGTGCAGCAACCAGACACGAGCGATACAGCAATGACCACACAAAGGGAGGTCACAGGCTGACAACGATGACGATGAGGAGGTGAGGGTACACCGACGAAGAGTGGGACTCAATGCCCAGAAGACTACCCCCTTTGTAGAAAGGGCAGTGGAGACAAAGGTCGAAGGTGGTGACGACTAGTCAATGATTCACACTAGGCGAAGCCTAAGTGAAAGTGCGATGATATTGAGATGATGGTGGTACAAGAGAGAACTAGCGTGAGGAAAAAGCTACAGTGGCTACGGGTTTATATAGTACTGGAGTCTGGGAAAGAGTTACCCTTTAGGGTAGGCATTATGTAACCTGAAGTCAGAAACGATGGAGGTGAGGAAACGTAAGTAAAGAGGAAGAAAGATGGGCAAGGACTAAGCGTTCTGCCGGCAAGTGATAGGACTGAGAGGGAAGTGGGAGGATGGCAGCGCGAGTAGAGGAAATTAATAGTACAAGAGAAGGGGAAAAAGAAATCGTAACATTACCACACCTCCTTCATACCTCACCCTTGACACTCTTGAACCACTGCTGAGAGGTAGCCCTCTCCTTGTACTCGTCTTATCATCACCTCTTGGTGATGACCTCTCTCTGTCCTCAACTACACTTGTACTTGTCGTCAACCCTAAACCCTAGTGGTTGTAGGTGAACTTCAAAGGCTACACCTGGTCCTACCCGGAACAGTCATAACACCTCACTCTTGTATACAGGCTTTCTTTGAGTCCTGTCCCACCATCATTACCTCCCATCTCTCAGGGCTTCCTGCCCACCTCCTCACACCCTCCAGACTCCTTCTTGATCCACAGTCTTGATTCTGGTCCTCAGCAAGACCTTAAACTGCTCAGCTCCTCATCTGGGTCCTCAGCAAGATCTTAAACTGCTCAGCCCCTTGTCTTTGTCCTCAGCAGGATGATAAACTGCTTGGTCTTGGTCCTCAGCACAACAGTAAACTGCTAGATCCTCAGCACGATGTAAAACTGCTACCACTTGATTAGTCTGGAGATCACTGGCAAGGCCAATCCCTTTTCAAGGCCAGTAACTTTGTGCCTTCATCTGTGATTCCATGGATAGTCTTTGTTACAGCTATTCCAGGTAGGACAAGGCAAAGCTCTTGATAATCACCTACAACTAGTAGGGTCAAGGGTTAGGCAATGACAGGGCTGGAGAGGGATCAAGGATGTCAAGGAGGAGCTGCCTTAGGTGTGGCAACAAGACATGTTCAAGGGAGGAACTACCACTCAACAGTGGATAGAAGACTGTCAAGGACAAGTGATGAGGGTAGTGAGAGACGCCTGAGTGTAAAGGACAAATGTCCAGTCAAGGGTCAAGGGTTTGGGACATAGTGCCCATGAAGTACCCCCTTTGTAGAAAGGAAGGTCGAGTGTCAATGATGAAGCTAGTCTTGACAAGGTCACACTAGGTAAAGCCTAAGTGAAAGTCAAGTGCAATTGCAGATGGTGGAAGTACAAGAGAGAACTAGCATGAGGAATTGTCTAAGGTGGCTACAGGTTTATATAGTAATAGGGCCTGGGAAAGAGGTACCTGTTCGGGTGAGATTATGTAACTGTGGAGAAAGGAAATGATATGAAGGAAAAGACTATGCTGTGGGATGATGTGGGAACTAGTCAGCATAGGAAAAAGAGATAGTGTTCATAAGTGAGGATGATGGGTGTGGTCTGGAAGTACAAGGGAAGAAAGGGAGAGAAACAAGAAATTGTAACAGTCTTGGCCTTAGTGGCCATTCCTTCACCCAGGCTCACATAGCCCACATCTGAGGCCAAACCAGCCTGTTCTAGAGGATAACTAGTCCTCTTTCTCTGACTCCAGGGCAATTCTTGCCCTCACATCCTTTGGCTCCTTCCAGGGGGATTTCTGGGGTTACTCCCCATCCTAGTCAACTTTCTTCAAGTTGATCATTTCAAGGTCATTCAACCTACTCATGACCCCTTGACTAGTCTAACCTGAAGTCCATGAGAAGAACAGTGTATGGGAAAAACCTCCAATGTGCTTTGCACAATAGGTCCTTCAACTCAATGATGAACATGCAGCTAGCATCCTCTGGTCCTGATGAAACCTTCCATGGTCCCTTTCAGGAACTTTGACCCACTCTGAGGTTCCTTGAACCTTTGTCCTCCAGTTCATGTCCTAGACACAACAATAAAAGGTCAGTCTTGTCCTAGACACAACAATAAACTGTCAGTCATATCCTAGACATGATGATAAACTGCCAGTCATCCTGTTCAATGCTACTTTGATGCCTCTTGCAGGATGGGCATTATGTCCCACTCATTACACCTGAGGAGTCAACCTCCAACACTGGTATGGGCATTATATCCCAATTCCGACCCCATTCATATCACCATTCAATCTCCTCAAAGCTCTTGTGGAAGTCTATGGTCTTTGACCACTCTTGCACCTGTGGAGCTATACTCCAACACTGGTATCTTTGCAGCATTCTCAGTCTCTTGGTGCTTACAATCAACAGGTTCTTTCTCTGTATTGTAGTTTGGTTTCTTATCCCTGAGGCTTAACCATGATCAGTCACCACCTTCATTTCTCCCTTGCTGCATCATTGTACAGGGTTTTACCCTACTTGCACTCCTCCAGAACCTGTAATGAGTCCAAGGAGGAACTCATTGGGTGAGGCTATCCTCAAGCCCTAAACCCAAGTGCAGAGCATTGGAAGGTTAACCTGATGACATGCTAATGACCAACTGAAGAAAGAAGGACCAGCTATGATATCAAGCAATAGTGTGTGTGTAATGAGCTCAAGGAGGAACTCATTAAGGGCAAGGCGAACCTCTAACCCTAACCCCAAGCACACAGCATTGGAGGGCCATCTGATGATGTGCTAATGATGACCGATGATGATGAAGAACTGGCTGTGATGCCTGGTAACATTGTAAGTGATGAGGAAGTGAATGGATAGTCTGTATGAGCCTCAGCACTGGAAGGGAAGTGTTACGATTTGTTTCCTTTTTCACTCCTTTGTCTCACAGTCTAGCTTGCATGCTCATGCTTGCTACACTGCAGACTTCATAGCTATTCCTACACTTCAGTGTCTGAACTCCATGGACTACATTTCATTCATCATGTGATTCTTTTACTCATGTGATTGTTTCCTTTTCATAGCCATTTCCATGCCACCAGCGTGGATCATGGACTACCATCTCTGATAACTCACCTCACAGTTCATCATCTTAGATTGCCTTTCTCCTCATGTTCTACATGAGTTCCCTTTACAGAATCCCAGTGTTCCCTTTCCTTTACCACTGGATATCCTAATATGGCCTATTCCTTTCTTCTCCATCTACCCTGGACCCATGGCTCTCTGTTGTATTCCTACTTATAGATCTCTTGCCCTCAGACCCATGGTTGTCCATTGTATTTCTAGCATAGATCTCTCTGCCTCTCCTCTCAGCTCTTGTTACAATACCGTTCCCTTTAACCTACATTTATCCTAGTCTAGGATTAGCCTAGCTAGTACCTTACATTCGCTACACTTTGGACTACACTTGTACATTGGACTCAATCGTATTTCCTTTACCATAGCATGTGACTTATCACATGACTGCCATTCCTGTCCCTGGCATGTGACCTAGTCATGTGACCATACATACCATACAGTAGCTTATGGACTATTATATATCTATGATATCATAGGGTCTAGACCATTACATCATAGTCTAGCCCTCTACATTACCACGCTCTTTACCATGTATTACTATAAGGGGTACAGCACAGCATGGTCTGTGTGCTGGCCTCTCTGCTATATAAAGGGCATGGTGAGATGGACTGGATTCCCTCCAGTTTTGTCAACCTGTGCATAGCCTGGGTCTAAGGGGGAGTGGCCATCACTGCTATCATGCTCCTCTTTCCAGTGTGATGGCTCATACAGACTAACCATTCCTTCATCATCATTATACACCATTGCCAGGTGTCATAGCTGATTCTCTCTCTATTAGATTGTCATTAGTGTGTCATCGGGTGGCCCTCCAATGCTGTGTGCTTGGAGTTAGGGTTAGAGCTTGGCCTCACCCTTAATGAGTTCCTCCTTGGGCTTGTTACAGCTCTCCATCAAGATATACCTTAGTATCTCTTTTATTCTCTCTTTCCTATTGCAGATACTACTTTCCTGTGCTCACCTTACTATATAAGACTCATGCCTTCCTTGTAGTATTCCTTATGCTAGTTCCTACACAGTACTTAGGACATATTACTCCCATACTATGCCTAGTCCTGTCTCCAACTACTCCCCATGTCCTTACCTCCATCATACCAATACTAGCTTTTCTCCCATCACTGCACTGTGTACATCTTCATCAATCCTCAGTCTGGCACTGTGAACACCACCTTCCTTTGGATCTCCCACCCTCTGGGATCTCTCTCATCCTCCAGACTTCCTTCCAGGAGTCCTACACTGTCCTTAAGTCCTTTTCCCATCAGCCCATGGCTGATAGTTCTTGTTCTGCTTCATACCCTCAAAGCCTCCTGAGTTCAAACTTGATGTTGGCCTTTGTCCTTGTCCTCTGCAGCCTTACCCTGCAGTCCCTTCATCCTCAGGCCTTCCTCTTTGGCCTCTCCAACCTTCCTTTGAACCTCCCTCAGTTCCTCCACCTTCCAGCCTGTCCATCTATCAGGCTCACCTTGTTCCTCCTCCTGGTATTCCTTTCCAGGATCTCCGACCACTAGGAGTACCGTGCTCCTTGCTGCTGGGTGGAGCAACAGCTCCATATGTCCTGCCCAATCCCTCAGGGGCTTGGTCATAACAGAAAGCTTAATAGCAGTGAAGGCTGCTCCCCCTTAGACCCAGGTGATGCACAGGTTGACAAGACTGGAGGAAATCCAGTCTGTTACGATTTCTTGTTTCCTTCTTCTTGTGTACTACTAGCCTCTCTTCCCTTCCCCATGCTGCCACTTGCCTACCCACGATCCACTATTTCACCTGCCAGCAGCATATCCACCAATTACTTAGTTGTTGTCTCACTCTTCACTTGTGTCTCTTGATTACATAATGCTTACCCATTGGGGTAACTCTTTCCCAGGGCCTATTACTATATAAACCCGTAGCCACTGTAGATATTTCCTCACGCTAGTTCTCTCCTGTACTTTCATCATCTCAATCACAACTCGTCTTCACTTAGGCCTTGCCTAGTGTGAACTCTTGACTAGTCATCACCACTTCGACCTTCATCTCCACCCACCTTTCTACAAAGGGGGTAGTACTTGAGCATTGAGTCTCATCCCTCGTCAATGTATCCATACCTCCTCATCCTTCGTCCTCGCAGTCTTCGGCCCACTGTTTAAGTGGTTGATACTTCGTTACACTTGTCCAGTTGCTACGCCTTGAGCAACTCTCCACACTTGTCACCGTCAACCTTTGTCAACCTTCGACCTCAACCCTAAACCCTAGCAGTCCAAGGTGATCATTAGAAGCTATGCCTGGTCCTACCTGGAACAGTCATAACAATAGAACTAGCATATCCTCAAAGCAGTTACCCTTGCGTAAGCTGCCACCATTTCTCGTTGAATCTATAGGTCTTCTCCTTCATGGAGATCTCCTATCCCTCCCAGACCATCCTCGCCAGCCTTATCCCCTGAATCCTCCCCCATTACCTCACCTTCTCGCCCCTCCACTGCCGTGGACGAACGACCCACATCTGAAACAGAAGAAACCAGACTAGCACCTGTAACTGAGGCTCTAGCCCAATCCCTATCCTTCTCTGAGGCCACATTGGTCAACACCGAAAGACCTATCACCCTGCCTCTGTGGCAAGACCCCCCAGAACAACCCAAACCTTCTTCATCTTCTCTCACCCTGTACCCCCTCGCTCTCCCACAGCCACCTCTTCCACCCATCAGCACCAACCCCACTCGACCCTCTGGCACTATGTCTAGCAAACCAGTAGAACTGCACATCTCTCCTCCGTCGGCCTTTGATGGAGACTACACCAAAGCCAAACCATGGCTTGATGAAGTCCACGTATACCTCGCTATCAATGCTGAGATCTATAACTCCATGGCCAAACAAATTGGTTTTGCCTTATCATATATGAAGACAGGCTCTGCCCTCACCTGGGCCCACACGTTTCGAACCAAAGCCTTATCCAGCACCACTCTCGACCTCGGAACATTCAACCACTTTGTACAGGAATTCAGAGCCACGTTTAAACACCATGACATGGTGGCTAATGCCTTGTCATGGCTTGCCACTACCAGAGTGAAAGCTAAAGGTGGGGACTATACCTCCGCCCTGCTTATATACAACACAGACTTTCAAGCCAAAGTGGCAATCGCAGGAGTCATCCAAGAATCCGTCCTCATTTCATACTATCAAATGGGGATTCCCTCGGCACTCATGGAAAAGGTGATGGGATTGGAAACTGTGCCGACTACCATCCTGGACTGGCAGAAAAAGGCGCTATCCATCCAAACTCGGTGGGACCAAGCCCAGGCCATCAAAAAGAGACAGATGGTGCATTTGCCCTACACTCCATGCGCACCTCACATTGTTCACCCCAAAGACCCCAATGTGATAGAGGTGGATGTGGTCAGAATCGGGAAGCTCACCCCAGAGGAACGAGCTTGCTGTATCAAAGATAACCTATGCTTCCGATGCCACAAGCTGGGGCATAATTCTACCAACTGCAAGAGCACCTTCCCACCTAGGCCCAAAACCTACTCACCACCCATTCCAGTGGCTAAGCCTAAAATACAGAAGGTGGAAGCCGAAGAAAAGATCCCCAACCTTATCGAGATTGAGGACGAAGAAGAAAATGAGATGGTGGGAAGAGTACAGATCGAGTTGGGTTTTTAGAACGGAGGCCTCCCTCGACGCGAGCCCCCTCCATCACTTGCGCTCAAGTTGTATCCAGTAATAAAAAGTCTATTCGAATTCCCATACAACTTATCCAACCTGCGCACACTCTTAAAGCCGTCAACACTGCAGCCCTAGTAGACTTGGAAGCGGATGTCAATTGCATCGACATGATGTTCACTAGGAAACATCGAATCCCTGTGTCCAAACTCAAAGAACCTGTGATCATGTGAAATGTGGACGGGTCGATCAACAAATCAAGACAAGTACTTTATTCTGCCCACCTTTTCGTTAACATCAACAGGGTAGCAATGGAACAATCGTTCCATGTCATGAACTGCAGTTCCCACAATGTCATTCTAGATATCCTGTGGCTGACCGTAGCCAACCCTTGTATAAATTGGGAGAAGAAGACCCTGGAGATAGACAAGTCCAAGGATCAATCCAAGACCCTCCATCAGCTCTACTGGGCTGACACTGAACGACACAACTCCCATTTCAAGAAAACCTCCCCAACCATCCCCATCAAACATGTGGTCCATTCCATGGAAACAGACCAACACCTCTTTAATTACATCAACGAGTGGACCCCCCGAACTTGGCAAACCGACACTCGCCAACATGCGATTCATAGGGGATGGATCCCATCAAAAGACAGACGATATCTCCCCACAAAGTCTATCACCACCACTACGACCTCTACCCAATTGGCTGCTGATGCCAATAAATCCAAGACAACCACTGCCCTCCCAGAGGCATTCTCTGCTTTCAAAGATGTGTTTGCCAAGGAGTCTTGTGACCACGTCCCTCCATCACAATCCTATGACCATGAAATCAACCTCAAACCCGAGTTCAAGGCATGGATATCTTCCCCATACAAACTCAACACCATTCAAGAAAAAGCCCTCAATGAGTTCCTGGAGGAAAACCTAAAATCGGGCAAGATACGACCCTCACAGTCAGAACAGGCGTCCCCCTTCTTCTTCGTCCAAAAGAAAGATGGGAAACTATGGCCATGCCAAGACTATCATTATGTCAACCAACACACCATCCGCAATGGTTACCCCCTTCCTCTTATCTCTTCCCTGATTGACAAACTCAAGGGATCCAATGTTTACACCAAATTTGACGTACAATGGGGATATAACAACGTGAGGATCAAAGACAGCCATCAGTGGAAGGCCACATTCAATACACACCGAGGACTCTTCGAACCCACCATAATGTTCTTCAGACTTATTAACTCCCCTGCCACCTTCCAGCGATTCATGAACGATTTGTTCAGAGATATGATAGCGGAAGGATGGCTTATTATCTACATGGACGACCTACTGATTTTCTCAGCTGATGATAAAGTCCATGAAGAACGAACCCAACGTGTCCTCCAAAGGATGCAAGAACTTGACTTGCATCTGAAACTAGAAAAATGTACCTTTGCAGCGAAGGAAATCGATTATCTCGGATTGGTCATCCAAGAAGGACAGCTGGCCATGGACCCAGTCAAGCTCAATGGGATCAAGAAATGGCCTGCACCCCAGACCTTGACTCAATTGCATTCCTTCCTGGGATTTACTAACTACTATTGGAGGTTTATCCCCGATTAT
>JBBPJV010001024.1:0-12073 GCA_038088915.1 Sutorius aff. eximius
ATAAAGGGCATGGTGAGACGGACTGGATTCCCTCCAGTCTTGTCAACCTGTGCATTACCTGGGTCTAAGGGGGAGTGGCCTCAGCTGCTCTATGCTTCCCCTCCAGTGCTGAGGCTCATACTTGACTATTCCATTCTCTTCCTTATCGTCTACACCATTGCTGGACATCATACCCAGTTCTTCCTCATCAAATTGTCATTAGTGCATCATCAGGTGGCCCTCCAATGTCATGCACTTGGGGTTAGGGTTAGAGCTTAGCCTCACCCTTAATGAGTTCCTCCTTGGGCTTGTTACACCACCTGACCAGACCAATGCCGTTATTGAATGTCTGGAGTTCATCCCCTTAGAAAGGGGGTACATTTTAGGTTTCTGTATTCTTTTTCGCAGATTCTTAATCCACTTGACTGGCTCTACCGGATACCTGATGGACTTTGTTCCATTTTCTAGACCCACTGGACTGGCTTTGCCAGATATGACATGGACTTTGTTCCATTCTCAAGAACCACCAGGCGGGCACTGTCCTGACTCTTGACATACTTTGATGCCACATTGACACTCCCTAGTTGGGACCCTCCAGAATTCCCTGATGGAACTCTGCATCTTGATCCAGAAGCTCCTGATTTAGAGCTTACCTTGACAGGAACTCTGTTTTCCTGATCCCACACAACTCCATATGGAACTTCCACCTATGGAACCCCTAGTCCAAGCCCTTGACCCTCGGAACTCTGTGTCCTATTAAGGACAATCTAGATCTAGACGGAAGGTATAAAGACCTCCTGTATCATGGACCTGATGAGAGCAATCATGCCTCATTCTCCTTGACACCTTGTACCCCAGGTTCCTCCCCTCTCATTTGAGGAACAACAATGCTGCATTCATGAAAGGCTATGCTTCCAATGCAGGTTACCTGGACACCCCGCAAACCAGTGTACGGCATTCCCATCTAGGACAACCATTTACCCAGACAGGACCTTTCAAGAATCCTCCCCTCTGCCGTGACGAAGAACTAGACATGCTAGGACTCAAACCAGCACTACTCAGGAGTACTTTAGAGCTCTGACTTCATTGCACTCTGACCCCATTGCCATGTATCAGGAGATCTGGCAAACTTTGGAGTATGTTCACCAGATGCTGTTACCACATCTTCTTCCCTCGATCATATGGGAACATGGTGATCTTCGACCTGCTGATCTCAGTGTGGACCCTAGGGACTTGATCCATACGTCCCTGCCATACTCACCCACTGAGGAGCTCATCCACAACACCATCGCCTTGATCCTCGACTCACCCCCCTCGACCCCTTGACCACTTGACCCCTCGACCCCTTAGCATGAGACTGGTAGTTCCAGCTCTGCACTGCCATGTCTCAGGTCTATCTCCAAAGAGACAGACTCGACCCTGGGTTGCCCCATCAAGGCAACCACCCCTGAGTCCTTATAGGGCTCCTGCTGCACATGGGCTGTATCAGGACATCCACCAATGATGTTCATGGATGCATAGGACCATATCCTGGCTGGCAGCTTTCATTGCGTACCCAGCTCCCCTGGTTGAGGTATACTACACCATATCTCTGTTTCTTACTGTCCAAGGAAACATTATTCTTGACCCATACGCCCCCTCCACCTAGGATTGGTTTGACCCCAGTATAGGTCAATTCTGAGCTGGATCTTCCTCCCCAGCCTTAGAGTCACTGACTCTACCTATAGGATAGACTTCTGTCCTCCTTGAGACTTTGTTCCTAGTCTCTCCGATACTCTGGTGGTTAGGAAAGCCCTCAATCCTTCAGGAAACCCTACATCACCCTCACTCTGCTACATATGGTCTGTGCCAAGGCGTCCCATCCTTTACATGCCTGAGCAGAATGGCCTCTGCTTGTGATGGCAGCTTTGTGCATAACCATCCATCCTGGCTGCTAATCCCTCCTGGTTAGCCATCCAATCATCACCCCTATGGATGTACCCTCCCTTCCTATCCTTCCTCATGGTTGGACTTGACCTGATTGGTCAACTCTGGATTCACATCCCTCCGGATCCACCAAATTCCCTGGCATCACCTCACGACTGAACACTTTCCTCCAAAGATTCCAAAAGATCCTAGGAACCGCTGCACACGGATTGTGCCAGAGTATCTGTTTATCCCCACAGGTATTTATGAGTACAGCAGCCTGTACTCTGGTCCACAGCCCTTGTGTACTGGACTGTCCCAGTCACAAATCCTTTCTATTTGCTACCCATGCTACTCCTGGGTGTCCTCTTCACCCTCCCTTTTCTCTGACCAAGAAGTACTTGGCCTATAGCACAGCCAACCCCAAGTTCATCGTCCCTGAACTCTCCATCATCCCCACCATAGACTTCCTATCAGCAGAACAAAACTCCGACCTGAGATATACTTAGATGTGACTTTCCTTCCTCTCTGTCTCTTCTTTTAGTTTATACTTCCACCAATTCATCATCATACCACCCACAATATGCACCACCATTGGACCCAGACATTGATTCACCGCTGAGCATCCTTATCCTCTCTTGCTCATGTGCCCATCACTCATCCACCAATTGACATCTTCGACTCCACTACTTGGACCCTGTCATCCCCATCACAACTTTTGGCATTTCCTCATAGGCTGTCATTCATCCCCTCTGTCCTCTGACCAGGCATTGGTTTGCCCTTGGTCTTCGCATGGTAGCTCAGAATGTAGAAAGGGGGTAATGTTATAATTTGTTTTCTTTTTACTTCTTTCGTCTTACAGTCTAGCTCACATTCCTAATGCTCGCTACCCTGTAGACCCCTTTGATTTCCCTTTCATCTCACAGTCTAGCTCACATTCCCATGCTTGCTGCACTGCAGACCTCATAGCTGTTCCTACACTTTGGTGTCTGAACCCCATGGACTACATTTCACCTATCACGTGATTCTTTTACTCACATGGCTATTATCCTTTTCATAGCCATTCCCATGCCACCAAGTGCGGATCATGGACTACTGTCTCCAATGACTCACCTCACAGTTCATCATCTTAGATTGCCTTTCTCCTCGTGTCCTACACAAGTCCCCTTTATGGAATCCCAGTGTTCCCTTTCCCTTTACCACCGGATATCCTAATATGGCCTATTCCTTTCCTTCTGTCTACCCTGGACCCATGGCTCTCCATTGTATTCTTACTATAGATCTCTCACCCTTGGACCCACAGCTGTCTGTTGTATTCTTAGCATAGATCTCTTCATCTCCCCTCTCAGCTCTCCGTTGAGATCTACCTTAGTGTCTCCTTTATTCTTTCCTTCCTATTACAGATACTACTTTCCCACACTCACCTTACTATATAAGACTTGCACCTTCCTCGTAGTATTCCTTACACTAGTTCCTATCCAGTACTTAGGACATAGTACTCCCATACTATGCCTAGTCCTGTCTCCACCTATTCCCCATGTCATTATCTCCATCACCCCAATACTAGCTTTTCTCCCATCACTGCACTGTGTGCATCTTCATCAACCCTCAGTCTGGCACTATGACCATCACCATCCTTCTGGCTTCCCTTCACAGTCTTTCCTGGATCCTGGGACTCCTTCCAAGAGTCCTGTACTATCATTGAGTCCTCATCCTTATCAGCCTGTGGCTGATCATCTTTGTTAACACTTCATTCCCTCAAAGCCTCCCTCTTCCTAACTCGATGTTGGCCTTCGTCCTCGTATCCTGCAGTCCTCCCCTGCAGTTCCCTTGTCCTCAGGCCTTCTTCCTTGGCTTCCCTCTATCCTGACATCCCTCTGAACCCTCTCAGGTTCCTATGCCCTCCAGCCTGTCCATTTATCAGGCTCACCTTGTTCCCTCTCCTGGTATTCCTTTCCAGGATCACCAACCTCTAGGAGTGCTGTGCTCCTTGCCACTGGGTGGAGCAACAGCTCCATACATCCTACCCAATCCTCTTGGGGCTTGGTTGTAACAGGAAGTGGCCATCATTGCTATCATGCTCCTCTTCCAGTGCAGGATGCTCATACTGAAACAACCCAAAGGATGCATTACAAGTGCACCTGGTTGCCTAGATACTATCCTGGATAGAAGGGAGAACTACTGAGTTCGACTTAGAGGAGGTCCTGTGGAGGAATCTCCAAGAGAACTAGACTGAGGTTCTCTGGAGGGGGACTTCGCCCTTATATACTACCAACTATATTTGTACATGTATGGCTAGATCTAAGATATGAGTCCACCTATAGTAAGCCCTAAACCCTCAGGGTGGGCAGAGATGAAACACTGCCATCTAGGCTGTGTGGAATGGAAGCAGAGCACTGCCCTATGAAACGCCTCATGCATCAAGCATGTCAGAAGCAGCAGAGATTAAAAGAAGCACAACACAGCACGGAAATTAAAAGAAGGCTGTGTGTGACCAATGGGGAAGATCTTGGGCAGATCCAGGGAAGATCCATAGATCAGATCTCTGATCGAAATGTAACTAAAAAGAGAAGTGGCTGCACTAGCCTTGTAAGTGCCATATACAAGGTTGTCCGTGGGAATAGAGAGATAAGATAAGATAAGAAGTGAGGCTTGCTCATGACTAAGTCCATTGTTGTTTGTGGGACTAGCCCAAGGTGTAGTTCAACTACGAAAAGTGTAAGTGAAATGATGGTCAAAAATTACCACCTATAACACATACAGACTAACCATTCCTTCATCATCATCATACACCATTGCTGGGCATCATAGCTGGTCCTCTCTTTCTTATTTGGTTCCATTAGCATGTCATTGGATAAGCCTTCAATGCTGTGTGCTTGAGCTAGGGTTTGAGTCTACTCACCCTATGAGTTCCTGTAACGAGCCCAAGGAGGAACTCATTAAGGGCAAGGCAAACCTCTAACCCTAACCCCAAGTGCACAGCATTGGAGGGCCACCTGATGACGTGCCTAACGACGATCTAATAGAGAGAGAACCAGGTATGACGTCCGGCAATGGTGTATGACGATGATGAAGGAATGGTTAGTCTGTATGAGCCATCACACTGGAAAGAGGAGCATAGTAGCAGTGATTGCTGCTCCCCCTTAGATCCAGACTATGCACAGGTTGACAAGACTGAAGGGAATCCAGTTCGTCTCACCATGCCATTTATATATGCAGAGAGGCCAGCGCACAGACCATGCTGTGCTGTACCCCTGATACTAAATAAGGACAGGTCTATAGTAATGAGAGAGGTGATGTAAGGGGCTAGACTATGATGTAGTGGTCTAGACCCTATGATATCATAGATATGGTAATAGTCCATAAGTACGTATGGTCACATGACTAGGTCACGTGCCAGGGACAGGAATGGTAATCACGTGACAGGATTGGATGCAGACCGATCACATGAGCTATGGTACAGGAAATATACAAGTCGAGTGTAGTCCATCTAGCTAGGCTAATCCTAGACTAGGATAAATGTAGGTTAACGGGAATGGTCTCACAACAGTTCCTCCTTGGACTCATTACAGACATTTTCTAATCCAGAGATGTGTGAAGGCTGCCACTTCACCATCCATCCTCATCCAGATGGTGGCAGCTTTTTCTTTGTCCAGGTTGAGAGGATGCCATTTCTGGGTTGACATCCATAGCTTGATGAACAGCCACCATTTTCTAAATGTGGCCCATTTTCCATCCCATTTGCCTGGGTTGGTGAATTTCTTATCTAAGTTTTTGAAGGCATCCTCCACTTTGATCATATTCAAGATCTTGTTGATCTCATCCTTTATGTCCTGCCAGGAAGTGGACATTATTTAGCTGTAGAAGTAGATGGCAGTGGGGCAAGAGTAAGGTTTGCAGAGTTTATGAGAAGGGCAGAGGGAATGCTGTAAAACACTAAAAGTAGCTTCAGAGTGAAGCTAAAGAAAGAAATGGGGGTGATATGTTTGTCCCAGAGAGTCTCTAACACAAAAGAATGGCCAAAAATAGGAAAATGAGTGACTGGGAGCATACCACCAGTGTGGCTAATTTCAAATGCCTTCTCCAAGCTAGGAAACACAGATCTAGACTCAGGATGAGCTTCCTAGCTTCCAGGGAGCAAGACAAGTATCGGATCAGGCAGATTGACTTTGGCTGGGCATATGAAAGAGTGCAGGAAAGCAGAAAACTAAATTGCTGTGCTAACTACATGCCTATATAGCAAAATGACATCTAGGCACTAGCTGAACTTAAAACAATGAAATCCAACCATACTGCATGAGACTGGACTCAAAAGAGGTTGTTCCGGACTGGAAACACATCGGGAAACCACCAGGAAGTGATTTCAGCCAAAAAACCGGACAATCTGGGCTTGTGCAGTATCATTTTCAGCCGGAATGTAGCCAGAAAGGAAGCTGGAAAGATCTGGAAGCATCAGGATAAGTGCAGGTCTGTCAGAAGTGCTGTAAATGCGAGATACACATGCAGGGAACATTAGTTCCCTACAGTGAATCATTCCCTGCATAGCCTGGACCTCTATTTCTACCAAACTCAAGTCTGCCTGGAAACCCCTCCCTGACTTCATCCCAGAAAAATACTGCCAGTTCACAATGGTATTCTCCAAGGAAGCTGCCAAGTCCCTGCCTCCACAACAATCCTATGACCACACCATTGTACTAGAGAACTTCTTTGTTCCCAAGATTGGGAAAACTTATCATCTCTCTCCAAATGAATGTGAAGCTGCTGACAAATTTCTAGATGAAAACCTCACTTCAGGGAAGATCTGCCCTTCTCAGTTGAAGCAGGCCTCCTCCTTCTTCTTTGTTGGAAAGAAGGATGGGAAGCTTCATCCATGTCAAGACTACTGCCATCTGAACAAGTCAATCATCCAAGACATGTATCTGCTTCCCCTCATCTCAGACCTAGTCAACAAAGCCCATGATACATGGGTCTTCACTAAATTTGACATATGATGGGGGTATAACAACATCCAAATCAAGGAAGGAGATGAATGGAAGGCTGCCTTCATCATCCACCAAGGGCTCTTCAAATCCAATGTCATATTCTTCAGACTAACTAACTCACCCACCACCTTTCAAAGATTCATGAATGATTCATTCAGTGACCTAATTGCTGAAGGGTGGCTAGTGATCTATATGGATGACTTGCTGATATTTTCCCCTGACCAGGAAGTCCACAACAAAAGGACCACATGCATGCTACAACACATGCAAGACCTCCACCTCCAGCTCAAACCAGAGAAATGCACCTTCAACTCTCCTGAGATTGACTATCTTGGAATTGTTCTGAAACCTGGCCAAGTCACTGTGGATCCAGTGTAAAACACTAAAAGTAGCTTTGGAGTGGAGCTATAGAAATAAATGGGGGCGATATGTTCATCCCTGTTACAACAGCTCCTGGAATGCCCTGGTAATGTTTTTCTCTTCTTTGTCCTTATGATAGCCATGTCCTCACTGATGCTCAGATTACACCCCTATCTCTTGCATCTACCCTCTGGACCCTCTGGTAGTTGCCTCCTTCCCTCTATCCATAGTGTCTCTGCTGATTCATTGGGTGTGAGGCCTCCTTACTTACTTGACATTCCGCTATTCTGTTTATGTGGAACTCCATTGACTACCTGGCTTGCCTTATCCCTCTTGCTTAGATCTGATTGGACTATATCCAGGTGTGCTCTGTTTTGTTGGATTTGTGGTGTTTTCTATCATTTTATCCATGACACCACAAAGGCCAGTTTATTATTCTCTTTCCATGTCTAATGGCTATTACATTAGGTTTCAGTGTAACAAGCCCAAGGAGAAACTCATAGGGCAAGTAGAACTCAAGCCCTAACCCCAAGCACATGGCATTGGAAGGTTTACCTGATGACGCACTAATGATAACTGACTAATAAAGAGAGGACCAGCTATGACACCCAGCAATGGTGTATGACAATGATGAAGGAACGGTTAGTCTATATGAGCACTCAGCACTGAAGGGGAAGCTTAGAGCAGCTGAGGCCACTCCCCCTTAGACCCAGGTAATGCACAGGTTGACAAGACTGGAGGGAATCCAGTCTGTCTTACCATGTCCCTTATATATGCAAGAGGCCAGTGCACAGACCATGCTGTGCTGGTACCCTGTATACTAAATAGGGTACAAGTACATAAGAGAAGGTGGTGACATAAGGGGCTAGACTATGACATAGTGGTCTAGATCCTATGACATCATAGATATGTAAGGGAGTCCAGAATACTCTATGGTACATATGGTCACATGACTAGGTCACGTGCCAGGGATGGAAATAGGGAATCATGTGACAGGGATCAAATGCAGACCAATCATGTGATCTATAGTACAGGAAATAGTGCTAAGTCCAATGTACAATGTAGTATCCATCTAGCTAGGCTAACCCTAGACTAGGAGTAAAAGTGAAAAGAGCATAGATAGTTAGGTTAATGGGGATGGTATTGTAACACTATCCCCCTCCTAGGTTTTGCTTCTCCAGGCAAAACTAGGGCTGCAAAAATAAAAATGACAAGTAAGTAGCAAATGTGATGCATGAAGATGTGACAATAAATCCAAAACAAACTGTTATGATTTTCCTTTTCCTTTCACTTGTATTACCTACAAGCCTCTCATCAGTCTCTCCATTAGCCCACCACCTTTCCATCCATCCGTCTTTTACTTACACTTGCCAGTGGGCATCTTCCCAGCTACTTAGTTTCTCGTTTTCTCCTCATGGTTACATAATCTTACCCAACCAGGTAACTCTTTTCCAGGATCTATTACTATATAAACCTGTAGCCACAGTCAATATTTCCTCATGCTAGTTCTCTCTTGTACTATCATCATCACAATCCCAACTCATCTTCCACTTAGGCTTAGCCTAGTGTGACTCTCAGAGACTAGCTCCTCGACCCCACCTTCCTTCTACAAAGGGGGTAGTTCATAGGCATTGCATCCTACCTTGACCAGACTTTGTCCATACTTCATCGGTGTCTTCACACCTCCTTGTCTCTTGTCCTTGAGAGTCATTGGCCCACTGTTGAGTGGTCATTCCTTTGGTTCTCATGTCTTGTTGCTGCACCTTAGGCAGCTCCTCCATTGTCATCTGTTCATACATCATTCCTGCATCCAACCCTAAACCCTAGTGTAACAAGCCCAAGGAGGAACTCATTAAGGGCGAGGTGAACCTCTAACCCTAACCCCAAGCACATGGCATTGGAGGGCCACCTGATGATGTGCTAATGACGATCGATAAGAGAGAGAACCAGGTATGATGTCTGGCAATGGTGTACGATGAGAGGATAACAAATGATTAGTCAAGTATGAGCCATCATGCTGGAAAGAGGAGCATAATAGCAATGATGGCCGCTCCCCCTTAGACCCAGGCTATGCACAGGTTGACAAGACTGGAGGGAATCCAGTCTGTCTCACCATGCTCTTTATATAGCAGAGAGGCCAGTGCACAGACCATGCTGTGCTGTACCCCTTATAGTAATACATGGTAAAGAGCATGGTAACATAGAGGACTAGACTATGATGTAATGGTCTAGACCCTATGACATCATAGATAACATAAGAGTCCAGAATACTCTATGGTACATATGGTCACATGACTAGGTCACATGCCAGGGATGGGAATAGGGAATCATGTGACAGGATTGGGTGCTAACTGATCACGTGAGCTATAGTACAGGAAATATGCAAGTCCAAAGTGTAACAAAAGTGTAATACTAGCTAGGCTAACCCTAGACTAGGATAAATGTAGGTTAATGGGGACAGTCTCACAACATCTAGTGGTTGTGGTGAACATCAAGAGCTATGCCTGGTTCTACCCAGAACAGTCATAACAATAGAACTAGCATATACTCAAATGGTTACCTTTGTGTAAGCCATCAACATTTCTCATTGAATTTACAGATCCTCTCCCTCATGGAGATCTCCCATTCCCCCTCAACCATCCTCTCCTGCTCTCTCCCTGGAGTCCTCACCAATCACCTCACCCTCTTGTCCCTCTACCACCACTGACGAGTGTCCCACATCGGAGACTGAGGAATCCAGACTAGCACCAGTAACTGAAGCTCTAGCCTGATCCCTATTCATTTCCAAGTCCACATCGGTTAATACTGAAAGACCCTCTACCCCTCCTCTCTGGCAAGAACCTCCTGAGCCATCCCCCTCCTCATCTTCACTTACCCCATATCCACTCTCTCTTCCCCAATCTCCACTACCCCCTCTTGCCGCCAATCCCACATGTTCCTCTTCCACCATGTCTAACAAACCAGTTGAACTTTGGATCTCTCCTCCATCAGTGTTCGACAGTGACTATATCAAAGCAGAACCTTGGCTCAACAAAGTCCAAGTCTACCTTGCCATCAATGTGAAGATCTATAACACTGCTGCCAAACAAATCAGTTTCACATTGTCATACATGAAGTCTGGGTCAGCGTTGCCCTGGGCCCACACCTTCCGAACAAAAGCCCTATCGGGTACTATCCTAAACCTTGGAACCTTCAATCATTTCATACAGGAGTTCAGGACTTCCTTCAAACATCACAACACCATGGCTAACACCCTATCATGGCTTGCCACTACTAGAGTTAAAGCAAAAGGAGGCAACTATACTACGGCTCTCCTCACATACAATGCCGATTTCCAGGCCAAAGTGGCCATCACGGGGGTTACCCAAGAGTCAGTACTTATTTCTTACTATCAGATGGGAATACCTTCAGCATTAATGGAGAAAGTGATGGGGCTCAAAATGATCCTGACCACTGTGCTAGATTGGCAGAAGAAGGCACTTTCCATTCAAACCCACTGGAACCAAGCCCAAGCGATCAAGAAGAGGCAAATGGTACACTTGCCATACACCCCCCAAGCTCCTCATGTTGCACATCCAAAGGACCCTAACGCTATGGAGGTAGACGTGATAAAGGTTGGAAAACTCACTCCAGAAGAACAGGCTCATTGCTTCAGAGAAAACCTATGTTTCTGATGCCACAAACCCAGACACAACACTGCCAATTGCAAGGCAGTTTTCCCACCTAAACCTAAATCCAATCCTCCACCTATTCCGGTAGGAAAACCCAAGGTACAGAAAGTAGAGGCTGAAGAAAAGATCCTGAACCTCATTGAAATTAAAGACAAAGAAGAGAGCGAAACAGTGGGTCGTGTACAGATTGATTCAGGTTTTTAGAAGGGAGGTCTCCTTCGACGTGAGCCACCTCCATCACTTGTGCACAAGTTGTATCTCATAGTTCGAAATCCATCTGCATTCCTCTCCAACTTGTTCAATCCACACATACTCTGAAAGCCGTCGACACCTTTGCCCTTGTAGACTCCAGAGCTGATGTCAATTGCATTGACATGATGTTTGCCTGGAAAAACAAAATTCCAGTATCTCGACTCAAACAACCCGTTGTGGTATGCAATGTGGACAGATCAACCAACTGATCCAAACAAGTACTCTACTCTGCCCGACTTTGTGTCAACATTGATGGAGTAGCCATGATCCAGCAGTTCCATGTCATGAGCTGTGGAGCCCACAACATCATACTTGGAATACTGTGGTTGAAAGCTGTTGTGAGACCATCCCCATTAACCTACATTTATCCTAGTCTAGGGTTAGCCTAGCTAGTACCTTACATTCACTACACTTTGGACTTCGCTATTTCCTGTACCATAGCACATGACCCTATCACGTGACTCCCATTCCCATCCCTGGCATGTGACCTAGTCATGTGACCAAATGTATCATTAGTAGCTTACAGACTATTATGTATCTATGATGTCATAGGGTCTAGACCATTATGTCATAGTCTAGCCCTCTACATTACCATGCTCTTTACCATGTATTACTATAAGGGGTATAGCACAGCATGGTCTGTGTGCTGGCCTCTCTGCTATATAAAGGGCATGGTGAGATGGACTGGATTCCCTCCAGTCTTGTCAACCTGTGCATTACCTGGGTCTAAGGGGAAGTGGCCTCAGCTGCTCTATGCTTCCCCTCCAGTGCTGAGGCTCATACTTGACTATCCATTCTCTTCCTCATCGTCGTACACCATTGCTGGACGTCATAGCCAGTTCTTCTTCAGCAGATCGTTGTTAGTGCGTCATCGGGTGTACCTTCCAACACCATGTGCTTGGGGTTAGGGTTAGAGGTTTGCCT
>JBBPJV010001025.1:0-12048 GCA_038088915.1 Sutorius aff. eximius
GTAACCATAAGTCATTGGCATAATGCAGGAGAAATTATGGACAAATAGTTTATGGACAATTATATGGAAACAGACTAGTAGTTTTGTTCCCCTTTTGGAGTACCTGAACAATCACAGGAGGTAGTTCCTTGCTGATGAGTGCAAGGGCTCTGGATTGTAGTTTTTCCCATCCAATCTCAATTCATAGTTATGCTGCTATGTCTATTCTTCCACATATCCCAAGAGTTGTCTTGAAAGATAGATGATAGGAAGGAGATTGCTTCCCTCCCTCTTCATATGATAGATTAGATTTGAGGTATGATTAGGTTTCATACCTCCCATTCAGGTTAAGAGGTTAAACTGGCCCTGATGTGTCCATACCACTCATGATGTTAAACTGTGCTGCTCTCCAATTGGATTTAGGAGTTGAAATTGTATCCCTTTGAGGTTGATCACCTCATAGTTGTGGATTTGGGTTGGCCTTCCCATGCAGTAAAAAGTACATCAGGTTTTCAGGGTAGTTAGCCTTCTATGGAAAAAGTGCAACAGTTTTGATTTTGGAGTTATCCTTCCCCAAGAAAAAGAAGAAGGTTTAGCCTTTCCTTGAGAAAAAGCATGGCCTCCAATAGTCTAATGAGGTTAAACTTTGCACTATGGTCTGTTAGCCTTCAGACAGTAAATGTAAAAAGTGCATCTGACAGGGGGAGACCCTAGATTGTGTAAAAGCAATTTAGTTGTTGAACCTACCATTTTCTTTCTGCTGAAGTCTGTGCCCTGGGTAGCTCTGGTGGGTTCTAGGGGTTGCTCCCATATCTGGAATCATCAACATCAGAGATTATCTGCCTGCTGCATGGATAGAAGCACCCTTTATGTTTGTGTTGTGGATTTAAGTCCCAGTGTATGAAAGAGGACACTGAGGGCATGAAGCACATGGATCTGTTTAGTGGATCTTTCAAGTTGTAAGGCCTGAAACAGTGGCATCTGGGATCTTGCATGCTGCATGTCATAGCAGATATTTTCAGACATTTATCAGACTCATAGTAGAACATTTCACTTTGACAATTTCATAGTAGTAGTTTTCACTTTGGTGATTGTGCCACCTGAAACAACCCAAAGGATGTGTTATGAGTGCACCTGGTTGCCTAGACACTAGTCTGGAGAGGGGAAGAACTACTGAGTTTGCTTAGAGGAGGTCCTGTGGGAGAATCTCCAAGAGAACTAGACTGAGGTTCTCTGGAGGGGGACTTTGCCCTTATATACTACCAACCATGTTTGTACATGTATGGCTAGCATCTAAGATACAAATCCTTCTATAGTAATGCCCTAACCCTTAGGGTGGGCAGAGATGAAACACTGCCCTCTAGGCTGTGTGGAATGGAAGGGAAGGCACTGCCTTATGAAACACCTCATGCATCAAGCATGTCAGAAGAGCAGAGATTAAAAGAAGCACAACACAGCACAGAAATTAAAAAAGAAGGCTGTGTGTGATCAAAGGGGAAGATCTTGGGCAAATCCAGGGGAGATCCATAGATCAGATCTCTGATCAAAATATGACTAAAAAGAGGAAAGAAATAATTATGGCTACTAAGAGTTCTATGGATATATTATCCTTAGGACTGGCCTGACATAGATAAGATAAGATGTGAGGCTTGCTCATGACTAAGTCCATTGTTGCTTGTGGATGTTACAATTTGTTTCCTTTTTCCTTGCCAACCCTGCCTCAAGCCTAGTCCAACTGCATCAGTTGTCCTATCTTTTCATGGTTGGTCTCACCTGCTTTCTTTGTGCTGACTTATTCTTGTTATCCTTAGTTTTTATCTTCACTCATTAGCATCTTTATTTTCTTACCCAAGTATACCTTCATCACTACCTACTCCATTCCTTGTATACTTGCTTTACTTATCTATTGTAAGAGGTTTTAATTTTCGCAATTAGCCTAACACTACAGATTGGCCTAGTGCCACTACCAAAGCCCTGTACTACAGGCAACCAATGAACTTAGTCATGAGCAAGTCTCACATATTATCTTATCTTATCTTTTGTCCTCTATTATTATTTTCTTTTCACTCTTCTTTTAGTCATATTTGATCCCCAGATCTGATCTCTGATTTATCCCAAGATCTGCCCAGGATCTTGGACCCTGTGTATACACAGCCTTCTTTTAATTTCTGTGCTGTATATGGCTATGTTGCCTCACATATTTAATCATCATGCACACTGCCTTGAGGCAGTTTGTTTCTCTTTCATTTGATGCACAACCCAGTGCTGTGCATTCATCTCCATCCCACAGCCTTGAGGGCTATATCTCATTTGTCTATATTTATCTACTGATCTAGATATGTAGTATACATGTACAAATAGTCAGTAGTAGTATATAAGGGTGAAGTCCCCAGCCAGTGATCCTCAGTTTAGATCACTTGGAGTTTTCCCTCATTGGACCTCTTTCTGAGTGATATAAATATCCCTCATTTCTCCTGTGATTAAGTTGGCAACCTGGTGCATCATACCTACAAAGCCTTTGAGGTTGTTTCACTTGATCTAAACTCATATGCACCACCTTGCCCAATGACCTTAGCATTGAAGAAGCCTTGCAAGTGTGTCATTGTAGAAGTTTCAAGGGACCACAAAGCTGAGGTGCAGCCAGTGTGATCCTGCCCTCATCTTTATGTTTCTCATGCTGCCACTGATGAATCAGATGCTGGATGAGCTCCTAGGTTGGTAGCCCCACCAGAGAGTCCATGAGGAGAATGAGTGAGGAGCTCACCTTTACCAGATCTCCTCTATCCACCATCACTGTGCACTGCCTTTTTGAGGCATTTAGAATAATCATTTGGGCCTGCAGATTTCCAGGACCTCAAAGATCAAGCCCATGTTGCAGCACTCACTATCTGATTAGCCACCTCCAATGCTTATTATGATCACAACCAAGCTGTCTTGCAGGTTTCAGTTATAACAGACCATGTCAGGGAAAGGGAGTTAGAGGAGGAGATGTTCAACCAGGAGTACAAACAGTGGGTAAGATCAGCACATCAAGTGCACATGCCTGCTGCCTGCTCTCCATTACTTGCCCCACCACATGATTTGTCCACAAGTACTACAAGTACTGAAGAGGGTAACATAGTTAAGAAAGAAGAGGAAGATATTGTAGTACTGCTCTGCTTAGTGCTGGTAAAGCATGAGAGAGAGTCAGAAGGACTGGGTACTGATGATGAAGAGGCCAAAGCCAGGCTGCCAGTAAGGAAAAGAAGAAGAAGGGTAGGAGATATCACATCTATCAGGAGAGAAGATGATTTGTTCAAACCCCTATACCTCCCTCATATTACCCTTCATAGCCACATTCACCTGAACAAGCCAAAGAGGTATATCCAGTAGAACCACCTCCCTCCTCTTGATACATTTATTCTTGCAATATCTCAGGTACTCAGAGTGATTCTAGTGGACCACACAAAAGATCTCAGTGAACAGATGCAGGCCATCTATGATGAGTTCACAAATCTCCAGAGGACATACAATCAGCTAGAGGCAAGACATACCCTCCTAAGAACAGAATATGATGACACTGCCTTTGCATTGAATGATGCACAAAGAGAGCTAGTCATGCTTGACAAGAGACCAGCAGGAGAAGCAGGTGCAAGTTTGTCATGAGTAGCTTTGGAAAGAAAGGTGGAGGTCTTTGAAGACCCAGGAACTTATGATGGGTCCATTGGAAAGTTTGAGGAGTGGTGGGCCAAGATTAGGGCTTGGCTAGATGTAAACACCCCTTCAATCATGCCCCACTTGTACAATGTGGTGACAGCAGTATTATCACGACTCAAAGGGTCAAAGGCCAGACCCTTTGCACAAATATGCCTTGCAAAGGGGCAAGTGTATACATGGGCCATGATGGTCCAGGAGGTCAAAGGATTATTCTGACCTACCAACCAACAGGACTGGAGCTGCAAGAAGCTGGCTGCCATGATTCAAGGACAGGCTGAGAGGGTCAATGACTTTATTGTGTGATTCCAGGCCACTTATGATGTTAGCAGTGTAGCTGAAAGTCATGCTATTGCCATCCTGGAGTAAAATGTCAAATGCTCCATCATCAACCAGATTGTCAAGAATGGCAATCGCAAGAACATGGTCACTGCCTACTTGTAGGAAATTTGCAAGGTAGGATGTGCTCAGGAGACCATGGAGTTTATTTGAGGATGCACAAGCATGCATCAAAACAGTTTCCAAAGAGGAAGGTCCCAGTTGAAGTCATGGGACCCTGATGGAATGGACATCTCAGCCACAACAAGTGGACCAAGATGTTTCAATTGCAATGAGACCAGGCATACAGCTGTCCAATATAGAAAGCTGAAGAGCCCTTGCCCCAAATGTTACAATACATATTTAATTTTCCTAACCTCTCACTCATACACTTGTAGTCTACACATTTTTCTTTTTATTTTTGTCACACTAGGTCACATGACTTTCCCCTATCTTTCCTTTCCCATGATCACGTGACTAGGGCCTGGACTCTATGATGTCAGATCACATGACTGGTCTAGACCCATGACATCATAGATAAGAGCCCCTTATGCTATTGGTATACCTTTCTCTTATCTATCATATGACTTCCCCCATATATTAGTCATGTATTAAGTAATACTCTTGGCACATGTATATATACCTGGGTGATACTATGACTGCTCCCCAGTCTAGTTCACTTGGACATTATCTGAGATCACTCCTAGGCCTGAGCAGAATACCTAGTGCTCTCATTACCCTCACCCATGGTCACTATATCATGTGTTTCTTTCCTCATTCCTATCCTCTTCATCATAAAATGTTGCACGGCATCATAGCATGTCCTATTGGTTCCACCTCGAGTACTTAGGCTTAGGTTTTGGTTTTGTTTCATTTGAACTAGACTTCTCATGAGGTCGAACCTGTGACTCCAGGGTGTTACGATTTGTTTCCTTTTTACTTCTTTTGTCTCACAGTCTAGCTCGCATTCCTAATGCTCGCTACCCTGTAGACCCCTTTAACTTCTCCTTCATCTCCCAGTCTAGCCCACATTCCCATGCTTGCTACACTGCAGACCTTGTAGCCATTCCTACACTTCAGTGTCTGAACCCCATGGACTACATTTCACCAATCATGTGATTCTTCTACTCATGTGACTATTATCCTTTTTGTAGCCATTCCCACGCCACCAGCATGGATCATGGACTATTGTCTCCGATGACTCACCTCATGGTTTGTCATCTTAAATTGTCTTTCTCCTTGTGTTCTACACGAGTCCCCTTTATGGAATCCCAGTGTTCCCATTTCCTTTACCACCAGATATCCTAATATGGCTTATTCCTTTCCTTCCATCTACCCTGGACCCACGGCTCTCTGTTGTATTCCTACTATAGATCTCTCGCCCTCAGACCCACAGTTGTCTGTTGTATTCATAGCATAGATCTCTCCATCTTCCCTCTCAGCTCTCCGTCGAGATATATCTTAGTATCTCCTTTATTCTCTTTTTCCTATTATGGATACTACTTTCCCACACTTGCCTTACTATATAAGACTCATGTCTTCCTTGTAGTATTCCCTTACACTAGTTCCTATCCAGTACTTACAACATAGTACTCCAGTATTTGTCTAGTCCCATCTTCGTCTATCCCTCATGTCCTTATCTCCAATATCCCAATACTAGCTTTTCTCCCATCATTGCACTGTGTGCATCTCATTGACCCTCAGTCTGGCACTGTGACCATCACCATCCTTCGGGTTCTTCCCCATTGTCTTGATCCTTGGACTCCCTCTCTGAGTCCCACACCATCATTAAGTCCTCTTCTTATCAGCCTGTGGCTAATTGTCTTCATTATACTTCACTCCTTCCATGTCCTCCTCATCCCAACTTGACATTGGCCTTCGTCCTCACCCCCTGCAAGTATTCCTCCTGCAGTCCCCTCATTCTCAGGCCTTTCCCTGACCTTCCCTTGAACCCTCTTGGGTTCCTACACCTTTTAGCCTGTCCATCTATCAGGCTTACCCTGTTCCTCCTCCTGGTAGTCCTTTCCAGGATTCCGACCTCTAGAAGTACTGTGCTTCTTACCACTGGGTGGAGCAACAGCTCCATACCTTCTGCCCAATCCCTCAGGGGCTTGGTTGTAACACAGGGTAAAGGAGAATAAGTAGTGAGCACTGCTTGAAGGGCTCTGGACATACACCCAATAAACAGTAGTCATATGCTCATCCGGCATTAGAAATAAGGATAATATTGTTTTGCCCATAGCGCATTAGGGTCCCCTCATTCGGATAGCTGCAAGCATCCCTAGTGATTGGTGTAATGGTGCTAAAAAACCATCTACAACCCAGTTCCTTCCATGTCAGAATTGACATAAAACTACTGACTACTCAGAGGTTTCCTGCCTCCTCACGTCAAGGGTCTCTCCACAGCTGCCCCTGGAGACCATAGTTTTTCTTATAGCATTTTATGCCCCCTCACCAAACAGATCCTTTCAAGACTCAGGATCTCGAAGACTTCCTTACCCCTCTCACTGCTCTATACCCCAATGGAGATCCCACAGTCCTCTTTGCTCATGATTGGCTAGCAGACATTCAGTGGGACAAACAGATAAAACTCCGTGACCAAACAGTTCTTGCTAATCAAACCACGAGATCACTCTGGCCAACACACAAACTTAAATCACCCTATCACCACCCACAGACCATAAACTTCTATGGATAAATCATGTTGGCATCTTGGCAAGATGTGAAAGATGAGATTGACAAGATCTCTAATACCATTAAGGCAGAAGATGCTGCAAAGGGCTTCAACAAAAAATTCTCCGATCCTGGCGTATGGGACAGTAAATATGCCACATTCAAAAAATGGTGGCTATTTATGGAACTATGGGTGTCAACCCAAAAATGGCACCCTTTACAGGAAGATAAGGAGAAGGCGGCAGCAGTATTGATGAGAATGTCTGGAGATGCTAGTGCATTTGCACATCTTTGGATTTCAAAGGGACTTGCCAAAGACAAATGGCCTGATTGGGACGAACTCAAAAAGGACATTGAAAAGTACTTCAAGATCTCAGATTACAATGAACAGGCTTATTTTAAGCTTGAAAACCTTCGGCAAGGAAATTGCCAAACAATGGAGTTTCTCAATGAATTCCAATTCTTAAAGGAGGAAATCGAGATCGATGATGAAATGGCTATGCAACTTCTTCGCAAGGCCATTGATTACAAGATATACATGGCAGTTCTGCAAAATAAGGGCGACCTCACATTCAATCAATCACTCAACAAGTATGCTGAGATGGGTGAATGCTTTGAGCGTATTTGATTCAAGCGAGGCCAGTGCTTCATTCCATTCCAATGTGGAGGTCCCCCACACTTCACTATCATGGGGACACAACCAGGATGAGGAGCTCCCATGGAGATAGGGGCTCAATAGGCCAAACCAGGGCGATCAGACATTACCTGTTATAATTGTCAAAAGACAAAACACATCGCCTGGGAATGTAAAGAACTGCAAAGGCCCTGTCCCCCACCAAGGAATTTCTGAAACTGGGAAATGTACGACCCCCGGTATTCACAATTTGACAAGCCTGGTCTGTCTCACCCCCACTACTCTTCCTGACCCCTTTCAACACCCCCAACTTCAAACACCCTCATCATCTCTTCACAAACCGCACGGCCCAGTCAAGGCTACTCAGGTTCCCATGCCTCATGGGACAATAAAGAAGCTGAGGCATATTGGAGGGCATGCATTGCCCAAGAAGGTAAAAAGGAATCAGAAGGAAAGATTTCTTTAAATTAGCTAGATCTAGATCCCAGTGAGGTGTATCTAGATTGGATTACATAGTTCCAATAGACTCTTCCTTTTCTAACTGTTTTTCCTCTTTACCAATTCACATAGCTACAGACTCAAATGTAGAGCCAGTTACAAACATTTACAGTAAGTCATTGCTAGTTAGTTCCAATATTTCCTGTACTGTTGAGGAAGCGTCCTGAAAGGGTGCAGTTGCCAACAATAAAGCAATGCTTAATTCTTCCATTACAAAAAAGAAAAATTTATGTAGTGTTACCTCAGACAAATCGGACATATTTCATATCTATGATATTTATGAAAACCTTGCACTGACTGGCTATGCCTGGTCACAAGGACCCGTCAAGTTTTCTCTCGACACCACTGTGTATAGATTCACCATCCACGAAGGCAATAGGCACTGGACAAAAATAGGCACTACCCTGGCCTTACTCGACTCAGGGGCTACGCACACCTTCATTGACTCAGTGTACATCAATGACAATAAACTAAAATGAGTCTCACTTGGCTGAGAATTCCATGTCCTTAATGCTGATGGATCTGATCAAGCCATTGGCCACATTCATGAAAAAGTGGCATTAATCATCATTGTCAAAGATAAAAATGGCAACCCCCATGCAGAAGCAATTGGCACTTTCATATCGTATCTGGGAAACCAAGACTTGATCATTGGCTATGATTGGCTGGCCTGACACAATTCCAACGTCAACTGGGTTGACAAAGAAATCACATTCACTCACTGCACAGATTGATGCTGCACTAATCCTGTTATGGAACTTTGGTCTATCCCAGCCGAAGAGGAAAAAAAATTGAAAACAGAGGTTCCCAAAGAGTACTGGGACTTTTTGGACATATTCTCAGAGCAAGAATCCCATCGTATGCCAACATGGAAACCATGGGATCATGCCATCAAGCTAGAGCCTGGCTTCATTAAAAAGAAGGGCCACATTATAGCACTCTCTGACATGGAGCTGGAAGAAGTACAAGTATTTATAGAAAAAGAACTAAAAAAAGGGTATATCTGACCCTCTAAATTGGATCAAACCTCTCTGGTGTTTTTCATTCCCAAAAAGGATGGCAAGAAGCGTATGGTCATGGATTACTGCTACTTGAATGAACACACCAAAAAAAATAACTATCCACTACCCCTTATTCCCATGCTCATTGATCAACTCAAAGGAGCAGACATGTTCACAACCCTAGATCTACGATGGGGTTACAACAATGTGAGAATAAAGGAAGGTGATGAATGGAAGGGCACATTTACCATGCCCATCGGCACATACAAGCCACTGGTTATGTATTTCAGCATGTGTAACTCCCCCAGCACATTCCAAAACATGGTGAACAACATTTTTGCCAATATGTATGCTGTGGTCGTTATCTATATCGACGATATCATGATCTTCATGTCAAAGAAGACAAAAGAAGAACACATTGAAGTTGTTCATGAAGTCTTACAACAATTATGCGACAATGACCTATATTTAAAACCATTCAAATGCTTTTTTCACAAGGATAAAGTGGATTATCTCGGTATGGTCATTTCTAAGAAGGGGATAGAAATGCAGGAACCAAAGATAAAAGCCATCACTGACTGGCCCCAGCCAAAGAACCTCAAACAGTTGCAGTCATTTCTGGGAATGGCCAACTACTATCATCGTTTCATTCAGGGATTCGCTGACACAGCTAGACTGCTTAATAATCTAACAAAAAAGGATACACCATATAACTGGATGGCAGAATGCAAAGCAGCCTTCAATAAACTCAAATCTATCATTACCTCTATGCTGCTTCTCATGTATCCCAACTCCTCTCAACCAGTTCACATTGAATGCGATGCATCAGATATTGCCTCAGGAGCTGTGCTCTCCTATCAACTCAAAGATGGAAACTGGCACCCAGCCAGTTTCATTTCACACTCATTTGATTCAGTGGAATGCAACTACCCCGTCTATGACAAAGAGTTGCTCACCATCATCCACACCTTAAAAGAATGGTGACACCATTTCATTGACCAAGATCACTTTGAAATTTGGACCGATCACCGGAATCTAGAATTCTGGAAGAAATCACAGGATCTGTCCCCATGACAAGCGCACTGGCATGTGTTTTTAATGGAGTATAATTATTCAATCCTATACAAACCAGGATCAACAAATGGTCGCACAGATGCATTGTCCTGCCATCCTGACCATGGAGAAGCCACAGAGGATATAAATAAAAATATCACCATTCTACCTCCGGCTCTCTTTGCTAAGCAGGCTACTCTCTCCCCTGAGATCTTCAACAAGATCATTGAACACTCTTATGAATTCAATGGTGACCACTATGGTTATGATCTCAACTCATCCCTTGGCTGTTATGTTAATGCCAAGAAACAAGTTTTCATCCCTTCTGATCTGAGATCAGAAATCCTTAAATTATATCATGAATCGCCGATTGCCAGACATCCTGGAAGATCCTGCACTCTCACCTCGATCCAACAGCATTACAGCTGGCCTGGAATTTCAAAAGATGTCAATATGTTCATTGATTTGTGCCATGGCTGCGCCACCTCCAAATTGGGAAATCAACCCCCCTGCTGGTAAATTAATTCCACTCCCAGCCACACAACATCCCTGGCAGGATATTTCAGTTGATTTTATTACAGACCTATCCAAATCAAACAGGTTTACTGCCATTATGGTAGTCATTGATCGATTTTCAAAAGAAGTAGTATTTATACCATGTACAAAAACCTTTTCTTCTTTAGATACAGCTCAATTATTTAGAGATCACATATGGAGCACACACAGACTCCCAAGTAGCATAGTATCCAACCGAGGCCCTCAATTTGCCTCCAATTTCACCCGAGAACTTTGCAAGTTGCTCAGAATTCAACAGAAGCTCTCAACGGCTTTCCATCCCCAGATGGACAGTCAAACTGAACACATCAACCACGACCTAGAGCAATACCTTCACATCTATGTCACAAAGAAACAACATGAGTGGGCTGAATGGCTCAAATTGGCCCAATTCCAACACAACAACTTGTTGACAGCCACCACCAGCACCATTCCTTTTGCTGTCACCAGGAATTATGCCCCACACATGGGTTTTGAAAATCCTGTTTCTTCCCACCAGTTCAGCTCCAATCTAGTCCACTCTCATCAGGAAATTCAAGCAGCGCTTGAAGCAACATGGACATGCATTGTTACAATACCATCCCCTTTAACCTAACTTTTATCCTAGTCTAGGGTTAGCCTAGCTAGTACTTACTTTCACTACACTTTGGACTACATCGTACATTGGACTTCACATTATTTCCTGTACCATAGCACGTGACCACATCACATGACTGCCATTCCTGTCCCTGGCACGTGACCTAGTCATGTGACCATACATATCATAGAGTAGCTTATGGACTATTACGTATCTATGATGTCATAGGGTCTAGACCACTATGTCATAGTCTAGCCCCTTACGTCACCTCTCTCATTACCATAGACATGTACCTATTTAGTATCAGGGGTACAGCACAGCATGGTCTGTGCACTGGCCTCTCTGCATATATATAGGGCATGGTGAGATGGGCTGGGTTTCTCCCAGTCTTGTCAACCTGTGCATTATCTGGGTCTAAGGGGGAGCAGCCTTAGCTGCTATTATGCTTCCCTTCCAGTGCTAAGGCTCATACAGACTATTCCATTCATTCTTCATCATCATACACCATTGCTGGACATCATACCCAGCCTACTCTCTATAGATCATGGTTAGCATGTCATCGGGTGGCCCTCCAATGCCATGCACTTGGGGTTAGGATTAGAGCTTAGCCTCACCCTTAATGAGCTCCTCCTTGGGCTCATTACATGCATGAAACATTCAGCTGAATCTTCTCAGTCTGAACACCCCAACTACCAAGTTGGCCAGCAAGTCTGGCTTTCTACCAAGAATCTCACACTCCCATTCCCCTCATCCAAACTCTCACCTAAATGGCTTGGACCCTATCCTATTATGAGAATACTTTCCAATGCAGTCAAACTGCAATTGCCAGCTTCAATAAAAATCCACCCAGTGGTAAACATTGCCTGGGTTAAACCTTACAATGCTCCACTCAATGGTCAATCAGTCATTAGACCTGATCCTATCATCGTCACCAAGGATTGCCTGGCCAAGTATGAAGTTGATTTCATTGTAGATTCACAACTCAAGCATGGCAAATTGGAATATCTCATTCATTGGAAGGGTTGGGATGAAACGGACCACACATGGGAACCTGAAGCCAACTTGGG
>JBBPJV010001026.1:0-12047 GCA_038088915.1 Sutorius aff. eximius
TCTATTATTTCGCCCTCCCTCGCTCATGTACACCAGGGCAGGCGGCACCATTTACATCGACAAGCCGACGTCGCTCGTCGCGGTCCTGGGGAAGTCAATCCCTACAAACGTGACGGTAACGCCCGCTTCACTTTCTATGCGGTAGGACTTGGTGCTTGCGGCCAGTACAACCAGCCGAGCGATTTCGTGCGTGTCTTCGTCGCGGGGCTGGCGTGCTGACTCACCTTTTATTTCTAGATTGTCGCACTCAACGCCGCCGTAGGTTTTCCTTGTTCTGCATAGGAATCTAACCCTAATCCATCATATAGGAATTCGACAACAGTAAATGTTTTCAGACAATCACCATTACAGCCAATGCGAAATCCGCGCAGGCCGTAATTATGGACAAGGTGCGCGGTTGTTCACGCGTCTTCTCATTCTACTTACCAATTATTATTACAATTGTAGTGCCCGGGATGCCCGCCTGGCGGCCTTGATTTCTCGCAAGGCCTCTTTGAGTTCTTTGCTGACACCTCGGCTGGTGTCCTGACGGGTAGTTGGGCGTATGGTTCAGGTGGAGGCTCCTCTCCTCCCCCATCCCCGTCCCCTCCTCCACCCCCTCCACCCCCACCACCCCCTCCGCCTTCCCCGACACCCACTAGTGTGAATATACCTGTGACTAGCATACTCCCGTCACCAATGACGACATCGCAACCGCAGCCGACCAGCGCGACCTCGACTCCAACTGCTACCAGTTCATCAAGTTCCGGCTCCGTTTCCACCAACTCAAGCACCTCCGGTCTGGTTCCTACTCAGACGACTGCTGCTGCTGCCTCTGCGACTGCTAGCACGGGATCGACAGGGGCTAACAGCGCGGTTCTTCTCGAATTGAACATTGCCGTTTTGTCTCTCGGTGGGCTCCTCACTGATTGCCTTGGCTCGCAGTGAACTGCAGAGCGGGATCTCTGCTCGCTTTTCCCTTACGATAGCAGGATATTGTTGGAAGAGCGATTAAAGTAAAAGTAAGGCCATGTTGCTCCATGTCATAGATGGACACCACTTTATTACGAGCACTAACGGACTCGGGTCTTTCTGGTTTGAGCTATACCCTCATTATTCTATCAGTTTACTGGGCGTTTTTGAGATAGGGTGGATGTTTATCTTTGACGGTACCATTATCTGGTGTTATGTGCTATAATCTATTCCGCGTGCGAATTATTACAGGCACTTGCAAGTCCTTGACTTGCCATCGAGTGGCGGTGATAAAACGCGTCTCACGTCAATTCTACTTGGATCTCCGCCTCGGCATACGGTTGATAGGCAACGATTTTGCGTCCACTTTACTTTATTGTTTTTGTTCGCTCGACCTAATGGTACGAGAAAGACCACTGCGGGCGAGCGAAAATGTTGTACTACAAGTGCGGATTTGAGGGGCAGACGTTTGTTTTGCAACATGACCAGACAGATGGTGGCGGTGTTGCCGATTTCAGTCGTCGTCTGGCAACGGGACCCACCCTCCAACCTTTTTTTTTTCATCCGTCCAGCTTCCGCTGTGTAGAGTGTCGTATCTTGCGCAGGCTGCACCGTGCACCGTCACACTCCTTTTTGCGCCGATCCTTGTCCGAGATGATTCTCAGGGTCTCAGCAGTCTTCGGCTTTCTCACCCTCATACTTCCTTTCGTCACGGCGAGTCATTGGAGCAGACGCCATCAACACCATCAAGAGCTAGCCCTTCGCTCCAGGGGCGATGTAGATATCCACAAACGTCAATACTACTCCAATGCGCGATTCACCTGGTATGACCTTAGTGTTGGACTGTGAGTCTCTCATTTTTGCACCAAGCTGAATGCCCGAGCGCTCATGCCGTATCTGAAGAGGTTCCTGTGGCTCACAGGGTCACAACACGGACTTTGTAACTATCGCTCGTTCTACCGTATTGTAAAAACTGATCGAGCCTATGTTAGACCGTGGCACTGAACGTCGATCAATACCAACAATATGGCAGCCAATACCCTAACCCTGTCTGTTGGTCATCCATCACCCTCCAATATGGCGGCGTAACTGCTCAGGCCGCTATCACAGATGAGGTGCGGTCATGTCATTCAGACAGTCCCACTTGACATGCTTAGCCTATAACCAGTGTATGGGGTGTCCCTGGGGTGGCCTGGACCTTTCTCCAAGTCTATTCGCCTACTTGGCCGGCCCGGCCGGCACGCAGGCAGGTGTACTGACCGGCAGCTGGTGGTTCGACACAACCACTCCGGCCTGGACGCCGACCAGTACCTCCACTTGGGATCCGCCATCTACAACATCCACCCCAGTTTATACCCCCCCTCCGCCTACAACCTCGAGTACCCCGGACTATACCCCCCCTCCAACGCCATCAAGCACTATTGTCTATACACCTCCTCCCGCAACCTCCACGACCTCCACAACCTCGAAAACTTCTTCAAGTTCTACTTCTTCAGCTACTTCATCGAGCGCTGGCTTGAGCAGCGGGCTGGCAACCCCGAGCGGAGGCGTCGTGCCTCCCTCCAATACGGACAATCCCGAGATCCTCTTTGTAATCAACCGGATCATGATTGACGCCGGCGTCCTTCTCTTTGAGGCCGTCAAACAGGAGTAATCTCTGCTCGGGTGCTGTTCTACCTTATGATTTATCCTTTTCCCCTATTCCTTCCTAGAGCAAGCCTCTGTTGGAACTCATACTGAGTGATCGCTGCTATTTTTTTTACTGGCATATAATTGCCCTATACCTCCGAGTGCATGTATTACACAACCTTTACAACATTATTGTTACGGGCTGGTCAGGCATCTTGTAAAACGAGTATCACAAGGTGGGACTTAAAGTACACAAGCCCACGTAAATAATCGTACATCCAATCAGTTCAAGTAGCAGGCCATCTGGGTTGAAGGAAGAAAAGTAAGAGAAACTATGTGAAGCAAGTTACGAGCAACACTTGCAAGCCTTGCTGTTTGACCCATTGCAGTGACGCCCTATTTCCCTTTCTAATGTCATTGCGAAGTGCATTCTTACTTGGTTTCAGGATCTCGCGAAGAGCTGATTGACCCTTGTGGCGTGTGGCGACGTATTCTTTAACATTGACATGTGCTTCTGCTTTGAGCACCTTACGGGCAGAGGTCAGAGTGCACGGAAGATTTGAAGCGTTGGGGGAACGGAGGCCGAGTTCGATTATGAGAGCACGCAACAAATTGAGTTCTGCGTCGTTTCCTTTGACCGGGGATGAAATGAAACTGAGAAAGCTCCTCAATGTTTTTCGACAATCCGAGTAAGTGGTTGCGGGACGCACCGGGTTATGAAGGCAGAGGCATCGTCATACGATGCAGTGGGTGTGCTGGCCCCACTCTGATATTTGGAGCTAGCGGAAGTCACGCTTGACGACCTGGCTCGACGCTTTGTATTCCTGGAAACCCTACTCCTCGTGCGCTGCCCGATGCAGGTTTGGTCCCCCGAAGGGGGACGGTCGCTATCTGACTCTGTGCTGGTGGAAAAAGTGTCGACGGAAGAAAGATGGTCGCATAATGAGAGTCTGTCGAGTGCTGAGGATAGGTCACCATCTGAGCCGGGGTGTCCTGTAAAAGCCGAGAGGGCGGACGGGAGAGAACGGGCGTCAAGGAGAGGATGGTGTAAGACAACAAAATCGGTGTCGCTGAGAGAGCCGTGCGTCCACAATATCTCGTCGTCCTCGATAGAGAACTGGGAGAGGGGGCTATCCGACTCGTGTCCGCTATCCGACATGGTGGTGGGAGGGGACGATGCGGTTCTAGGGGTGATTGATGATAAGTTCGCGGAGTTGAAAGGAGACAGTGACCGGACGCTTGCGCTCGCGATCGCGTAGGACGACGTCGAAGGCCAGCTATGCGCGCATATATGCGCCCCGGTTGTGAGCGATGGGCGGTGGGTGGTGTGGGCAACGGCGGCGAGGGCGCATATTCTGAACGTGTGATACGTATTACATAATACGATTAGATGACCCTCTGCCCAAGATCGTCGTCGTCCACGATCTTTCTCTCCCCCACCGCTGTCGGCGCTGACTATCATACCCCCGCCCTCAAGACCCACACGTGTCAACAATGGAGGTCTGTATGCCTAGCACGTCTATCCGGATCTCCCGCCGTGTTTATCTGCCATCCCCAGGGCCTACTCGACTTCTCCAAGGAGTTCGATGTCTCGCTCCTCGACAAGGTTGCAATGGCCTTTTACACCGGCCATGGCCAGGAGGTCCGATTCTCGTTCCGTATTCCTCCTTCTTTATCACCTTAACCCCTTTCTAGCAACAAATGGCTCAGCAGGTCCTCACCCAGTTGGAAGAACACCCGGATGCTTGGACAAGAGTTCCTGAGATAATGGAGAGATCATCTTTTCAGCAGTCAAAGGTCTGCACCGCTTTACCCTCCCACCATCTATCTCATCCTGTCTCCACATAGTACATTGGCCTCCAGATCCTCGAGAAGCTCATTACTACACGCTGGAAAACCCTGCCCGATGGTCAGCGACAAGGTACCCGCTATCCCCTCCCCCTCTCCTGCGCCACTTATTCCTCGCCAAGGCATCAGGAACTTCGTCGTCGGCATAACCGTCAAGGTGGCCTCGGACGAGGTCACTTTGCGTAAGGAAAAGACATTCATCAACAAACTCAATCTTGCTCTGGTCCAAGTGAGTTTTGGTCTCAGTGGGTTTCATAGTTTATTCATCGTATCGTCTGCAGATTCTGAAGCAAGAATGGCCACATAATTGGCCAACGTTCATCACCGAACTCGTCGAGTCCTCCAAAACTAATCTTTCGTTATGCGAGAACAACATGGTCATCTTGCGTCTCCTTTCCGAGGAAGTTTTCGACTATTCTGCAGAACAAATGACCCAGACAAAGATCAAGAACCTCAAAAATCAGATGTGCGGCGAGTTCAGCGAGATCTTCAAGCTCTGTTCTGAAGTCCTTGAGGAGGCACAAAAAACGAGCTTAATCAAGGCTACTTTGGAGACGCTTTTGAGGTTCTTGAACTGGATACCTCTTGGTTACATCTTCGAGACCACCATCATCGATCTTCTACTTAACCGCGTAGGTATCCCTATATTTGCGTGTCCTCCATGCTGATATCTGCGCAGTTCCTCGAAGCACCAGAATTTCGTAACGTAACTCTCAAGTGCTTGGCTGAAATTGCCGGCCTCAACGTAGGTCCAGAGTATGATCCGAAATTCGTGATATTATTCGCTATGGTCATGACATCCATAAACCGTATGATCCCCCCTTCAACCAACATCGCTACCGCCTACGCATCCGCGTCAGACTCCGGTCAAGAACTTGTTCTCAATCTCGCGCTATTCCTAAGTAATTTCCTATCCAACCATCTCCGGACTGTCGAAACAGAAGCAAATCGTGACGTACTGCTGAACGCACATCTATACATGGTCAAAGTTTCACAAGTCGACGAGCGAGAAATATTCAAGATCACGCTCGAATACTGGTCAAAGCTCGTGGCGGAGCTCTACGACGAGATTCAAGCGCTGCCAATTGGAGACAGCGGTTTGCTCATGGGCCTAAGCCTCGGGAATGGAACTGGCAACATGCTTAATGGGATGTCTTTGCGGAAGAATATCTACAGCGATGTTCTGAGCAACCTGCGTCTTGTTGTCATCGAACGCATGGTCAAGCCAGAAGAAGTATGAGCGTTTATTTTCTCCGCTCGTACTCTCTAATCGACCCCCAGGTTCTTATCGTTGAAAACGATGAAGGCGAAATTGTCCGAGAATTCATGAAAGAGTCCGACACTATCGTTCTTTACAAGCAGATGCGTGAACTTTTGGTGTATCTCACCCATCTAGACGTCGTTGACACGGAAAATATCTTAACGGAAAAATTAGCCAAGCAAGTCGATGGCTCGGAATGGAGCTGGCAGAACTTGAACACACTCTGCTGGGCAATTGGTAGTATCTCCGGAGCTATGAGTGAGTTATCATTCGATCGTCTTAGTCTCACTTGGCGCCCATGGGTTTAATCTAGATGAGGAGACTGAGAAACGATTCCTCGTGACCGTGATCAAAGACCTGCTTGGATTGTGCGAGATCAAGCGAGGGAAGGACAATAAAGCTGTCGTCGCGTCAGATATCATGTACATCGTTGGACAATATCCGCGCTTCCTCAAGGCTCATTGGAAGTTCCTGAAGACTGTAGTTAATAAGCTGTTTGAATTCATGCATGAAACGCACGAAGGTAAGCCCCGTGTGTCGAATTTTCTTTATCCCACGCTGAACGGTTGGCTTGCAGGTGTTCAGGACATGGCTTGTGATACGTTTATCAAGATTGCGCAGAAGTGCCGTCGCCATTTCGTTATGCAACAATCGGGGGAGCAAGAACCATTTGTCGATGAGATTTTACGGCTATTGCACAGAATTACTGTTGACCTATCACCTCAACAAGTATATACGACCATCTCTTAACCGCGTACTTCGTGGACTGACGTGAACCCTTCGAAGGTCCACACATTTTATGAAGCGGTCGGATACATGATTTCTGCGCAGCCGAACAAACCCCAGCAAGAGAAGTTGATTGCAAAGTTGATGGAGTTGCCTAACAATGCTGTAAGCACGGGCTCCATCTCTCGTGTCTGCTGACCGATTCGGTTTTTGAAGTGGGACTCTTTGATGGCACAAGCCGCACAGAACATCGACGTGTTGAGCAACCTTGATAACATCAAAATCCTCTCGAATGTCTTGAAAACAAATGTTTCCGCATGCACTTCCATCGGTAGCTTTTACTTACCCCAAGTTGGTCGTATATTTTTGGATATGCTTGGTCTGTACAAGGCAGTCAGCGGTATCATTAGCGAGACAGTTGCACGAGAAGGTCAGTGTTAATATTTTCCTCGCGTTAGCCCGGCTGACTGTGTCTATCAGGTGTGATTGCGACGAAGACTCCCAAGATTCGTCAATTGCGGACGGTAAAGAAGGAGATTCTGAAGCTGATGGAGACATACATCAAGAAGGCAGAAGACCTGGATGCCGTAAACGCCAACTTTATGCCACCGCTCCTGGATGCTATTCTTGGGGACTATAACCGTAACGTGCCTATTGCACGGGATGCTGAAGTTCTCAACGTGATGGCAACGATTACTGGTCGTCTTGGTGTAAGTCACTGTCCGCACGCAGAGGGCGGTCGTTGAGTTTTCTGTCGTCTCTAGCCTCTCCTTACACCCCAAGTTCCCGCTATCCTTGACGCTGTGTTTGAACCCACACTCAACATGATAAACCAAGATTTCGCTGAATTCCCGGAGCACCGTGTTGGCTTCTTCAAACTGCTAAGAGCTATCAACCTCAACTGCTTCCCTGGTAGGCGTGGTGGCATTTTCGCATCCGTGTCGCATTTGAAACCTCGTTACAGCTCTTCTCGGGATACCACCGGCTCAATTTAAGCTGTTCATGGACAGTATCATTTGGGCTATCAAGCATACCATGCGGGACATCGCGGACACGGGTCTAAATTGTACGCTGGTCCTCTCATTTACGAACGCGAGTTGAAGTCGTCTAGTGTGTCTCGAGGTGGTCAATAACTTTGCAAACGCAGAGCCGGCTGTTAGGAACGCCTTCTTCCAGCAATACTTCCTGAGCATCTTACAGGACATATTCTTTGTTCTTACGGATGCGGATCACAAGAGTGGCTTTAAACTCCAGAGTCTCCTGCTTGCGCGGGTGTTCCAGCTCGTCGAGACAAATCAAATCCAATCTCCATTGTTCAACCCGGCACAAGTGGCTGACGCGAACATGTCCAACTCGTTGTTCCTCAAGGAATATTGCGCAAATCTGCTCAAGACGGCGTTCCCTCATGTCCATAAGTGGGTCTGCTATTAGAAGTGACGTTTCGCCGCTAACCGTACTGCAGTACTCAAGTTCAAGTATTCGTTGCTGGTCTGGGAGAATTCCACAGTGACATCAATCGATTCAAGCTTGCGTTGCGTGACTTCCTCATCCAACTAAAGGAATTTTCTTCTAGTGATAACGCCGAACTCTATCTGGAGGAGAAGGAAGCCGAGGCACTGATGAAAGCGCAAGCTGAACGAGAACTCGCAATGCGTGTACCTGGCTTGTTGAAGCCATCGCAATTAGAAGACAGGGATGAGGATATCTCATAGAGTGCTTGTGCACTTGTGCATCATCGTCAATACTTCCCTTTTTTTTTCTTCTCATCTCTCTCGCACTCCTTTTGTTTTTTTTTTCTGACACGAATGCATGCTTCCCTCATTTTACTCCAGTCCCTGAACTATCTTCACTTCATCGACTTCCTTCGGCGCCCCATTCTGCTATCGATGTCTCTTCGCAGCTTCACATCTAATGTAATAGTATAGGTCGTGGAGGGTATCAAAGTAATGTAGAATATTAAGTGAAGCTCTTAAAGGGGATGAAATGCGCGATAAGATAGATCGACCACTTGGTCGATCACCACCATGTTCAAAAAGTGTGCTACGATGGTTTTCTAAGAACCATCGCACATAGCTGACTGCGTTTGCAGATTCTCACCATCCACTGATATAGCAAGCCAGACACCGCCTAAATCCTCTGTCCAACGATCGATCCGGACTGCGGTGCTCGCACAATGGAAACTGCAACCCGAAACCCTCGAGCAGATATGGCCAAAGAAAGAGTCCTTAACTCATGTAAAATGGTCCGTGTCTCTTTCATCAAGTCCCATGATACCTCATCGCGGACCACCCGACAAGACAGCAGAGAACATATCTCAATATATACCGTCGATAGCGAGTCGTTGTTCTTTCAGCACTTCGATGGACCCTTCTACCCTACCCTTCGATTGCTCCATAAGTGTGAGTCACGCCTCCTCTGACCTAGGTCTCTAGACCGTTGAGATGCACCCTCGTAGATCCGTTCCTATTGCCCAAAGTTGGCATAGATCGCGGTGCAATACGTTTCCTGCTTGCAGGAGCGCACATGATGTGTCCCGGTCTTACGTCCGCTGGTGGCTATCTCCCTCCAGCGGAATCCGAAATTCTTGCCAATTCTCTCGTCGCGGTCTACGCAGAAGGGAAAGAACATGCTGTAGCAGTCGGAATTACAAAGTTGGGTACGGAAGAGATGCGCAAGGTCAACAAGGGAGTTGGCGTGGAAATCGCGACACATTTGGGAGATGACTTGTGGGCGAATCAAGCGATCTAAAGAGTATCTCGGTTCCATCATGTCCGTAATTCGATTGCGCCCATCGTCATTTTTGGTGCAGGGTTGTTACCGAGGGCAGGATCCGTGTGGATCGTTGTATCGAAAGCCATCGTTTGACTCGGAACATTTCCGCCGCTCTTCCTTGATAACGATATCTTGGCCAGGCGCCCGAGGCGCCCGACGGTACTTGTCCACGTACAAAAAATTGCACTAAGCAGTGAGCCAGCAACCTGGTCAGAACGCTTGCTGATCGGATTAACGATCGCAAATCTTCACAGCTTTTCCAAAGCGGCCATCCCGTGGTCACTGGTCGTATACAACGTGTTCATGCAGGGTTCCGAAGGCGTCTCGTTCGCGTATGACTCATTCATTCGAGTCAATCCACGCAAGAAGCGGCGGAAAGGGAAGGTCGAGAATGCTGCAACGCCGTCCGATCTTTTGACACGCGTCAAAGAGGAGCTCGAGACTGATGGGGGTTGGTCACTGGGTTGCAAAGGTACGTATTCATGCTATTGGGTCCGTAATGCAATCCAGAGTTTCTTTGTGGACGAAAGAGATACTGCACGGGGCACTCCGTGAGGCGGGCATTAAACCCCAAAAAGCGCTGTGTCTTGGATTGGGAAGCCCGTCTTCGTCTCGGGAGTCCCGAGCGCAACTTGCGTTGCTCAGCTGTCTGTGCGCCTCTATAAGTGTCGTACGTGGTCCCCAAAACCGTTTGCGGTTAGTTCTCCTGAGAAATTTCGTGCCATAGGACGCCGCCGATTCTTCCGTATATGATCCTGTGTTCACGGACGCAGATAGGAAGTTGTTCCAGACCTTGGGAATGCGGTGTCTTGATCACGTCCAAGCAAGCGAAGCAGCCCCGGCCTCCAATTTCAAACTAATAACAGGTTTACAGGGGGCCGAACACTCGATGGGCCATCCCATGCTCCTATACATGCCGCACTGTGAGATGCGACTGTATGAGACGGTCATTCGCACGAATTGGACACTCGAAGGCCTATGCAGCATTGTTTTTGTTGCGAACCGGTTCAGCGACTATATCGACAGGTGGGCCTCTACGCTTCGAGACGGGCGGGACTGACGCGGGTCATCTACAGCAACGCGAGCTCCAAGCTGGAAAAGGAAGCGCCGTGCATGATGAGATTAGGTAGGTGGATCCAGTGAGAGTGACTTGCGGACGTGATAAATTTTGGGGTGCTAGTACCGTTTGTAGAGAGTCGGACCCTTCCCACGTCAGGAGTCTTTCCGAGCGCGTTCAACAACGTCTCCGTGCAGTACGTCAGCCGGACCCCGTTATCGCTCCAGGGTGACGCATTCTGGGAGACGCGCCCTGTTTTGGATTGGGATCATACGTGATGCATTTCATGCGTCTAGACGACCCGCGTTACCCGGGCCGCGAGCGAAAAAATCTAAGATACAAATCAGACTAGCATATCGACAGGCAGCGACACTGGCAAGCGTGAATTATAGGTAGACATAGCTAGCACTCTTCGTAAACATTATACGAATTCAAGTTGTCTTCATCAGGGAACGGGAGAGGGTCAAGCTCAAAACGATCAAATACCGAACCTGTCGTGCGAATGAATACGTCCAGCTGCGACCGCTGCTCTCTACGTTCTCCCGAGAGTGAGGTTCCAAAAAAGAGGTGCGAGGACCTGCCGAGCGACGGTGTCGAGAGGGCGTCTGATTCATCGTCAGAAGTATCCTCTATTGCTTCTGGCACAGACATTTCGTCTAGCTCATCCATGTCATAACGCGGGAGAGTATCGTATGCCGGTGGAGGGGAAGTCGAAGGAGCTTCAATGACAGGACCCAGCTCATACGGGCGAACGAGTGGTGGATGGAAGGGTGGGTACGGAACAGGATATGAAACAGCGGTCGACGTGGAACATGATGATTGATTCAGAAGATCGTCAGAAGACGACATGGGGGACGTCAAGGGACTCAGAGGTGTGTCGTCGTCTTCTTCCACGGCAACTGAAACCTGAGCGTCCGAACCTGCGCAGAACTCGTCTTGTTCACTTTCGCATAGAGTTTCGAGAAGAGAATCGAGCCATTCAGCCTCAGAAGCGGTCATGTCAGCGCCACCTTGAGGGATGAGTTTACTAGCGTCAGGGAACATGAACGAGTCCGACTCCTCCAGTTCACCGCCATCTTCGTCGTCGTCTGCTACGCCTTCAGAACATACACACGGAGGGCCGGATCCTGGACCGTTCAGAGCGGATGGTGTAGGGGGAGATTGTGAGCGAAAAACCGAATTTTTAAGGAGAACCCATCGGTGAAGGTTACAGTTATCCTTGCCACCTATAGCGGCATGCAGTTTGTTACGGGCCATTGTAAACAGAGTGGCATGCTCCGCCGACATGTGCGCGGGGTGTGAAGAGGGGAGGGTGTTGCGGACGGGTGTGGTGTCTGTCGTGTGACGCGACGTCAGGCTCGCGAGTCAGAGCCGTAGAACTGGGAAAGACAGACCAAGATTAAGAGTGGGTTTGCCGGTGTATGCGGTATACGATGAAGGGCTCAAACAGAATGGTGCCGTTGTTGGATTTACGGGCGAGTTTGTTGACCATAGTTCGGGAGGGGCCAAGCTGGGATTCGCGAGTGAACGCGAAGAGGGTGGACAGCGGACGACAGGGGTACAACTGGTAGTGGGGGATATTTATTGGGGGAGCATGGTGTTGGAGGGAGAAAAGAGGGCGAGGGGAGACGGGCGGACAGAGGAGTTTATATAGCAATTTTGAAATACCGAGATTTTGTTGTGACTCAAAACCGTCATCACCTCGGAACGAAGCTCCCCCTCACACAGCCACATTATAAACAAGGCACAACACCCTCATTTATTGACATATCATACGACACCAACATGGCCTGGTGGCATCAG
>JBBPJV010001027.1:0-12044 GCA_038088915.1 Sutorius aff. eximius
TTAGACCGCCTGATTACCAACACGGAGTCATTCTTCCATCCATCCAATCATGGTCACTGGACGCTGTTGGTACGTTTGTCCTATACTCCACACGATCTATCCTGACTCTTTATAGCTTACGAGCTTTTTGCAACGCTTGACGACTGAGTTTGCTGATCGTTGGTTCGAGGAACAACTGCCATCCTGTCGCACTCCAGTGGTAAGTATTCCACAGGATAGTCTGCATTGCTTTTGCATTGATGGACAATCTTGAGACCCGTCGTCTAACGATCGCGATCCGCCGAGCCTTCGTCACCAGCCTCCTGACACCAGCCTTACTTGCAATGTTCTCAAAGGATCCATTGTCTCTCGCTATGACCCAAGGAGCTTTACGTGTGATGGCGCAGCTCGAACCAACATTGGTTATGCCAGAGCTGCTTGAACGCGCCTACGGAGGCTTAGAAGTTGTCAACGAAACTCATCGGACTACGGCAGTCCTTAAAATACTTTCTGGCATATCTCTCCCCTTGGTCTCGGAGAGGGTGTGGTGCCCTGGTCAAAAGCACCTCCTGCCTCTTCTTGAGTTGTGCATCCCGGGCATTGATTTGGTTTGCCATATTCTTTTTGTTTCTTGGACTATCTTTGATTTTCCTGGGAGTAGAATGACCCGAACAAGACCATCTGCGCGACCTCATTTATTGTCAGTGCAATTCAGCATGTCAAGCTCGGCGATGTTTCCATGCATCAATCCGGATTTGCCCTGTCAGGCGATGCACCCAGCGAAGACCTTATGGAGGTTGACAATCATGGAACTCAGCTCCCTGAGGGGGCTGGGATGAGTCCATTCGTTTCTCTTAGCAGGGAAGAAGAACGCGCTCTCGCTCGCGAAAGTACTTCAGGCTTTGCAGGTACTTGAGCTGCCTTCGGCCAGGGTTACTGGACACTCAATATTATAGATTGGGTGGCATCTCTCTTCCGACGCATCCTTGCCCTGTACGAGAATCTTCCAGAAGAGGGAGGCAGAAAGAAGACCACAGGCGGTAAAAGTGAGGAGGTAGTTCTGAAGTCAATAAAGAGCATGGCCGATGTCGTTTGTCTTCATCTATCCGATCAGCTCTTCGACCTCGTTCTCAACTTGGTTTACGATTACGCCACGACGAACGCCAAGTCAAACGCAGTGCGGGCATTTGGGCAGCTCGTTGCGTGTCTCGCGCGGGCGAAGCCTCAGCAAACGATCGACAAGTTCTTACCCTTCTGTGTGTTACAGGTTCAAGAAGAGCTGAAACATGGTGCATCGGGCATTCGAACAACTTCGACGCATGAGAGTGTTCCCTCAGATACGACCCTTCATTGGAGTGAGTGTCAATTTACGATCCTCACGGCTTTGTATTGATTTTCTCAACTAGATATGTCCATTCTGAGGGGATGTCTGGGGTACGGCGGGCCTGCTGTAAGTTATAGGGGAGAAACCTCGAATTCGAACATCTGATGACATGTTCATAGTTACTGAAGCATAAAGAGACTGTCATCCAGCTTCTGTCACTCTTGCTCGAGAAGACGAAAAGCGAAAGAGGGTACTCGGGGACTGCCGCTTTGGTATCACGGGTGTTGCACACCTTGACAACAGTTTACCCTATCAACAATCATTTCGTTGACAATGGTCGATGGATAGATCCAGGTAGGGGTTTTGGAGCCACTCGTATTGGTGACAGATGATAAACTTCTGCAGACTTCAATAAGGCCCACAACACAGAATGGGGTCACCTCTGCGAACCCAAAGATGCTAAAATCGAATGGCATGGTAGATGGATACTGTTGCGCCAGCACTCTTAGAAGCTTACTTGAAATGCTCCAGTTCCAAACACGGAAGAAGTTGACTTCGTACTTCAAATCTTGGATCGTATTGCCTCTCCAGCGCTCGATACACTCGAGGCACTCGTAAATTCTTCTGGAAGATGGGATAGTATTGCCCGCAACGATTTCTGTCGGTGGGTGTTGTGGGTGTGGGTTGCATATAACTCTGCTGACATTGGTGGGAGTAGATATCTGGCCTTCTCGAAGGCAGTCTGGAACGGCATGCCCACGATCTACAAAGAAGCTCCCAAACAAGTTATTAATCCTTGTTCCGACCCGGATGTCGATGTCGAGGGACTCGTCGTTAGCCAATTGGATGTCCAGGCAGGGATAGTACTGACGGATCCGCAAGATCCACGCTACCAGCGCGTCGTGGAACTTCGGGCCCGGTTCGGAGATCTGGTACACCTTTCTGCAACGAAGTTACGCCAGGACCAAGCCGAGGAAGACCACATTGACGCTGTTATCGCGGTGGTAAGAGCCCTCGACACGTTCTTCCTCGATTATGGGATGAGCAGAGGAGACTTTATAACTATGCAGAAGAATTTTTCCCAGTCCCGAGAGTGCGTCCAGTCTTCTTTTTCACCTCGCTGAGCAGTTACTTAAGTTAATCCATGCAGAGTGAACCGTATGTCTACGCGACAAAAAGACAACGCACGAATTGTTTGGGTTAAGCGAGCACAGTTGTACCATTCTAGCCGCCTGTACATGCACGCTCTGTATCGTCGACGTTCGGAGTTGGATGATCGATTGCTAAAGGATGACTTGGCGGAGCTTTGTTTATCGCCGTATACCCGAGTGCGGCGGTATGTGGATGATTATTCCTTTGGAACCTCGTTTTGACTGGCCCCTACAGTCTTGCGCAGAATGTCCTCCACAACGTATGCGGTGTAAGTTGTCTCGTACTTTCTTGAATGTAAACTGATGCGGAGGACAGTACTACGTTCGATCCACGAGGTACATTTTGCCGACAATGTTCGACTCTTTAAGCAAAGGGAACAACCCCGATCGCTTGAAAGGTGCTCTTTACGTGCTCGGAAATAAGGGGACGAGTGGGTGTGGTCTCTCTTGTCACTATTCCTCACACTGAATAATTCTCCTTGAAAAGCTGCATACATAATGGCTGGTATGACACTGACTACTTGTTACTGCTAGGCTCACACACTCGCAGATCACGAGCTGCAGAGGCGATACTTGCTTTCTTTGCTGGAATGTCAACACGAAGAGAAAGTAAGTATTCAATACACTTGCCACGGCTGGACTGACCAAGGTGCTATTGGAAGCCTTCAATCCAGAAGCTAGTCTCCACACATTCCTCTGACTGTCTCGTCCACCTCAACGAAGAAGCCATCCGCACAGCTGCTTATCCAGCGGATGTCCCCAAAGTCAATGCTACTCTCCGTGATCTCAGAACAGAATTGGATCCTCATAATATTGACGATGAATTGCGGGGAATTGCTCTAGCGAGGGCCCCCAAGAGAGCTCTAAAACAACTCCAGGAGCACGAGCATACGGTCAGATTTGTGCTTACGTGAATCGGTGAAGCATTGAACAATGTCAATCCGTCTTTCGTTTTCCAGATGAAGTCTGTGCTTGGCATCGCTGTCCGTCCTACAACCCATGTTCGTATATCGTTCTCATCGTAATACAATTGATAACCACTTTATCACCAGTGGCGATACGTCCAAATGGCCATCACTTTCATTCTCGGACTCATGAGACGAGATGCACCGACACCCCCCAATGCAGTGAGGTTCTTGATGGAGAAAACGACAAGTGTCCAACCCTCGATTCGACTCAACGCCCAACAGTAAGGCTTGTTCACTTTTCGATACATTTTACGATGTTTCATGGTCACCGCTGCCAGGGGTATCGTGCGAGAATCGCTCTTCATCAAGATGAGAACCTATGCAAAGAATGACGAGGAACTTTGGCTCTGCCAGTGGCGAAATCCGCTATCCAGGGAGATCGCAATCATTGATCACACCGAATTCTCGAACGCCCTCCGCAAGCCTGTAGCCAGACCTAAGTAAGCATAGTTGGCTGTTTGCTGATCCCATCTTGACAGCTTCCAGTGACTTTTTTGTCGACAAACTTGAAACTGGGTTTTTGACATGGACTGCGAACATTCGCGGGTATACCACCCCCAATTTTACACAGCCTATAGTATGGGATCCATCATCCTCCGAGTCCTTAGCAATCATAAGAGAGTACATTGGTAAAGACTACTACTCAAAGTTGGTCGCACTATGGACCCAAGAAACTGACAACAACGCAAGTACTTCTGACTTGCGTCCAGAGAATGTTCTCTTTATCAAGTCTATCGGTTAGTCCTTCTTTCCATACAAACAAGGTGTAATGGTCAACATCTATGTAACCTGTAGCCAAGATGTTTGAGGATGCAAGCTTGCTTGACTTGCTCGGCGTGGTTGAGCCCCTACTCACCAATCCAGAGAAGTTCCAACAAGCCGCAGTTGCTGAAGTGCTGACTGGCTTACTTCGCGGTATGATGGGTGTGATTTCTATATGCACATACTCAAGTTTCATAGGATCCAAGCACTGGCCTCAACGTGGTCTTGACGTGCTGTGGAATTGGTCTGTGTCTCGTTTTGATTACATTCTTTCACAAGCACGGCCGGATACTGTGGGCTACTGGACCTCATTTCTTCAAGTGAGTGCGCCTCATTGCTTTGTACAGCTTCGCTGAGTTGTTTGACACGAAGACGGCATTGGAAGACCGCGATCCTCGTCGAAATCAGCCGTTGGTTGATTGGATTCTCTCTCTCCACCTAGACTTCCAGGGAGACTCGGCATTTGCAGGTATATGGTCAAAACTATCACCTTCATGCTACATTCTCACTCTGTCTCAGTTACAAAATTGCTAAATGCAGTCGTTGTATTAATAGACGCCATGGGGGTTCGATTCAACCCGATCTCCGAAAAATATGTCTCGCTGTTTTTTGACAATGCAGACTCGAATTATGCAGAGGTATTCTTTTGGTATGCTCAACCCGGGAGGCCCAACTGACTTTGCCCAGATCCGTAACACTATGGCAAGTGCACTCTATTTCATCGCAAAGAATAGATGGCGCCCATCGTACCCCTCGGTGGCTGCACTGCTGGTTTCTTGTAGCGAGACTCAGGACCCTCTTAGGGTTCGGTGAGTATGACCTATACTTTTGTTGTCTGATTCTATCGAGCAAGTTTGTAGAGAAGGTATATTCGACGATCGATTCCAGAAAATTATCCAGCAGCTTGCTGAGTGGAAAGCTCAACGTTTCCCCCCTCCACGAGTATCCCAATCACAAGTAGGTGCTCAACCAAGGATTCGTTGAGCTCATCTGATTCGTAACCAGTTTGATAAAGTTGGTCTCACGAGTAAGTCATAATAAACAGAATGTCACGCCGCTCACTGGGCTTGAAGCGCTGTTATGGCTATGGGTTTCTTTCCATGGCTCCGAAGCATGTCTAGCATTTCCGTCAGCGATGCGAATGCTGTGCGTGTACCTTTCTTGGACGGCTGCATGAGTCGCTCACGATGACAGGCCTGAAATACTCAACATGTCGGAGCTCAACGACAACCCAGAACTACAGAAATATAGCAGTGCAATTTTGCAGGTGATGTCTGGGGTTTACTTACCAGCCCCGTTTGCAGAGGCCGTTCTGGAACAGTTGGCGGAAGCAATACAATCCTCCAAGGTGGGTACAACAGCTGTCACCCGCAGTCGGAATAACACGGACCTTTCGTAGTCCTGGCGCATCCGGCTACACACATTGCCAGCGCTGGTGATGTTTTTCTATCGCAATTTATTGATGATCTCCTCTGCTGGTGTCTCGAAAGTCATGGATGTACTCCTTGAATGCCTGGCAGATGAGAATGTAGAAGTCCGCGAGATGTCCTCCAAGACCCTATCCGGCATAGTGCGTTGCTCGCAGCGTCAGAACATCGTACCCCTCAAAGTATCCAGTCAACAATACATCCTTCTCAGAACTAACTGACCCTCCTGTATTAGAATCGATTCATCTCGCTGGCCCGTACAGTCAAGTTGCCCCCGCGATCGGCCCCTAACTACGGTGAATCGATGAAGAAACTACATTCTGCCATCCTCGGTCTCTGTGCCTTGATTGAAAGTTTCCCCTACTCGGTCGAATCCTGGATGCCTCCCCTTACAGAAGGTCAGCCGTACACTTTGCATCTCCGTCGTCATGTTGCATTTTAACATATCCTACGTCTCCAGTGCTTGCCCGACATGCGACCGACCCCCCTCCAATTTCAACAACCATACGTCACTGCGCCTCCGAATTCAAGAAGGTACGAAAGTTTCCCCTGACCATCGATTGACGCCTAAATGGCACGCTCCCTACACAGACACACCAGGTATGGCATTTCCTTTGACTGGGTGGACATGTGTTATGACGTTTGGTTAGGATACGTGGCATAAAGACCAATTGTTGTTTGACGAAGATCAATTACAAAGCCTATCCACAATGCTGGTTGGCACGTCGTATTGTAATGATTCATCTCCCTAATTTTCTGAGTGTGCTTACGATTCTGACGCTATAGATGCTTGATTCACACTGAGCACGGGGCAGTCTTGCTTGGTTGATACACATGCGTATTTGATAAATGAGTACTGATATAAACATGTACCACGCATTGTTCTTTCTGCTGACATGATAATCGAGCGAGACAAGCCCACACATCTCCCTCATGCCAGGTCATCAAAACAAGAAGTGTCTCCTGACTCCAACGAACAAGGGAATCTGTTTCAAAAGGATTGATTAGGATCGCCTCGTCGAGTACACCACTGCCAATTCGGAGAAGGGGTAATCCCCATGCTATTCCCCCCGAGAGAGACGCAATTTACAACCTCGTGGGCGACTCGTGGGGGCCGCATGCTCAGATATGCATCAGCTGACCCCTATGTGGTGTCGGTTTTAGGATATGATATGCGCAGGGTTCCGTTGTTCAGCCGAACAAGGAGCTCCTTACGTGCGTTCTATAAAGAAATTGTATTATTCAAAGACCCAGAGGAAATGTTTACTTACGTGTCATGGGCCAGTCGATTCCGCCGTCCGTTTGTAGTTTAATTGAATCAAGATGCCAGCCGATGGCGGTGCTAGAGACAAATAGTGTTGAAACTCGCGCAGTTGGTGCGCAGTTGGTTTGATGCCCGAATGATAATCTCACCTACAGGCCACAACGGTGGACCCCACGGCGATTGAAGAGAACCATTTCAGATGAGGAGATACAGTGGGTTCCAGCAAGGCAACGCCATTTCAATGGAGAGTTTGTTTTTGGGAGTGAATTGAAAGTCCGCGAATTTCGGAAGCAGTTGAGGATTGGCAAAGCAGGGTTGGGATCCCTCAATGTAAAATCAACGACAGGAGCACGGAAAACACACGCTGCCTGTAGGCTGATGACTTGGACGGTGATTGTGATGCCAGCCCCATCACTCCACAGAAACGAGCCGAAGGTGACTTGTCTCAGTCAAGGCATATAATGGGGAACTGCTGCCGTTGAATTTTGAGATGGGCGTGTGAGTACACGTGTCGCAGGTATGTTGGGGGTTAGCGCGCGCTGTGGGCACCGCTCGTGTATGCGGACGCTTGCAGGCTTGCCTGATTGGGGACGGGGAGACACACACAGCATGTGACACTGGTTGTCGAGGAGACCGGACTCATCCATCTGGGACTCGGGGACGTGCTGGCGGGAAAATGGAAGGTTGGATCGTCGTCGAGGGTGGGATTGCGGTGTCGCGGTGGGTGATGAGAGTGACAGTGCCGTGTTGATGGGGGCGAGGTCGTAGCCGTTATTAGTAACTGGTCCAGGCAGTTACGACACGGCTGGCCAAACCAGTGCGCCTCGCCCTCGTTTGTCCTTTCTTCCAACGACCATCCACGACAGTGTCTTGTTGTCCTCCCTCAGGTTTTGGAACGACGACGGGCACTTGAACGTGTTCTGATCCCAGATTCCAACGGGTATCGGTCCTTCCAGCAGTTTCCCTCATAATTATTTGGCAAACGCCGCCTCGACAAGGGCACGTTGCGATCAAAACCCTGCACAGTTCTACTAGGGCCTCCCCTTTACCTCATTCCATTACCATCACACTCCAGAACTTACAAACCCTCAACCACCGTCGGCTTCTCTATACCCCAGCGGCTTTGCCTCAGTCCTGATCCACAACACGCGACCAGAGTGCTCACGACCCCTTGACGCCTCGTTCCTGGTCATCTTTTTATACCTATCTTGCGCTTTCTTCCTAGATCTTTGCTGCTCGCCCTCCCACTTCGCAGCTGGCCCAAAGGTCGACGAAGGCTCTATCTATCTTGTCACTTACACAGCTCAGCATCGTATCCTATATCCATAGCATCACTTGATTATTGTCTCATACCAATTCAAGCACCTTTTTATCCTGCATTCCTCATTGGACGCACATCCACTCTAATTTACTGGTGAGTCCCACCCTGTCTTTGCGCTCTTTCGATGTCCAACTCTGTCGATCGCATAGATTTAAATGCAAAAGGTGGTCCCCAGTACTACTGCATCAACGGACAGTTTGTACGCTGCACGCGAATCAGCCTCATCGATATCCTTCCCTATCCGTGCGCAATCTTCTGGTACATTTGCCTGGACGCATCCACGCGAAATACAACGGTTTAATAACGAAATCGCACAAGAGGCGAGTACTCGTGCATACCTCGTGTCAGGCCTGCTTAGCCAGTATTTTTCCAGAAAAATTGGAATTTATCCGTGCCGCCAGATTCTCCCACAAGATTGTCTTCGAGCATTCGGCCTACATCTTTACTCGCAGTTCAGAAACCATCTTCCATGCCTCCTCGTACCAGTATCTCCGAGAGTCCAGGCTATCCATCCGAATCAAACCGCTCTGAGCGTCACGTCTCCGCCCCCAACCATGGTGGCCATCGCTGGCGATTCAACGGGACTGGCCAGTTAGTCGACGCTGGTGCAGCCTCCGATTGGGATCTTGCGCAGAACATCGCGAGACTGAAACTCGGTTCAGTAACAGAGCTGGCGGATGATGTTCATGGCCCGTTGAAGACTCCACCTCAATCCAAACTCGCCGCAGCAACAGTCGTCCAATATAACGAAGCGAGCCCCCTGGAAACAGCTTCTGAGGCCAGCATCGATTCCTCACCCCAGGGTTCGGATGATCAGCTCTCTCCTTCTCATTCCCGAGTATCTTCCACAGATACTTTAGATTCTCACGATTCCGCGTTGTCTTCTGCCAGCCACACCCTACGGGGACCTCCCCAGCTGAAGGTCGCGGCCAGTGGTGAACCGAAGGAGCGCCCGCATTCATTCAGTGGAGGATTGTCGTCAGCTGAATTACGCCGTCTCAAGCAGGCAGGCGAGGAATCCTCAGGACCGATTCAGCCGGGAGACAACATTCTTCCCCCTCACCAGTGGTCTTCGTCCCACTATCGTGATCTCCTAGGCGCAGGTGATAAACCGTTCCCACCCGACCAGCCGACATATCCATCGTTGGTTAGCACGGGCGCTTTCAGCCGTGGGCAGCAACAATACGGGTATCGCGCCGCGCCAGGGCCTCTAGCAGCCGAAGTAGAGGCTGACTATGTGGCAGGGCCCCGCACGTTTTTCCCCTCTGCACAGGGCATTCCTGGAACCCCCCAGCATTTTGTCCAGGGTCGGCCATCGGATGGAGTCCCGCCCGGCTCCTACCGCCAGCCTCAACGTGGATTCCCTCCCCAGTCTTTGCTTCCCAACCCAACCGGTCTTGGGTATGCAGCAGGTCATGTCCCCCACCTCTCCTTGGGTACCGCACAACAGCTCTATGATATGGTCATGCCCCATGCGGAGGGTCCTCATCCAGCCGTAACGCGGGTGCAGCAACAGCACAATGTATTCCGGGCTACCCACCAGCACTCTGCGTCCGACCCGTCTGCGCTCCGGGACGTTGCCGCTCTGGCCCTTCTGGGCAACCAAACTTTTGCTCCGGCCGCTCATAACCTATACCCTTCTGCCGTTGCACCCGCGACTATTGGGTTGTATGCTAATCAGTTTTATGGACCGCCGGATGGATACCCCCCAGATGTCGCTGCGGCCGTCAACCGATTGCAGGCCCAGTTTACCGGACCATATGGAACCTTAGCAAACCAAACGATTGGAATCACGCATACCGGTGCCTCTAGTGCGGGCTCGCAAACTGGTGGCGGGCCCAGCGCAAACAACCGCAAACTAGGATTATACAAAACGGAGCTGTGCAGGTCCTGGGAAGAGAAAGGATCGTGCCGGTATGGCGCGAAATGCCAGTTTGCTCATGGTGAGGGAGAACTCCGCACAGTGGCTCGGCACCCCAAGGTAATCTTTCTGGATCACCGCAAGTGTTTCTATCGTTGACCGATTGTTTCTGCAGTATAAGACCGAAATTTGTAGGGTATGTAGCCTCGTTCATGAATTGATACGCTCTTGCTCAGGTATCCCCTAGACGTTTTGGGTTTCTGGGGCCTGTCCGTATGGAAAGCGATGTTGCTTCATACACACTGAGCTTCCTGTCTCAGGTGTTGCACCTGGTACCGATGGAGCCCCCCCGCCATCCGCAAACCCTGCCAATCGCGAGCGATCCAATAGTGATCCCAATGAATCCTCAATTTCATTACTGCAGCGCATACAAAGGAAGAACGAGTCCACGCCAGTGGAAGTCTCGCCTCCAAATGGTGGATTTTTCAATGGCCGACCACCCACAGGATCTCTTCGCGTGGATACTTCTGCTCTGAACAATATCACCAAGCAAAACAAGTCCGCTTATCCAACTTTCACCAGCAATGCCCTGATGCTTTCGAACCCAGAGCAAACCTCGATTAAATCTCCCGTCCCGCTGACGGCTGGTCCTGACCTCGGGAGGCATAATGCAAGTCGGCTGGACATCGTCGGCTATAACCAGGTGGGGTCGATGAGAACATCAGAGATATATGTGACCAATATTTTCCCTACAGCGTTTAAATAAGGCTTCGTCGAACAATCCTAGTACTCGTCATTCCTTTAACGGAACGGATGTCGATCTCGATCTTGCCTCTCCTTCAACACCGTCGGCCTCGAACCAGGCCTCATCGTTCACGATGGCGAATGAACGCGCCAACAATGTTATATCACGTAGTAGCCACGTCCGTTCCGGGAGTGCTGGCAATTGGGGCAACGTTACCCGTAACAACACCTTGGCCGGCGCACCTACGTACAGCCATGCCCCGGATACCAACGGGGACGTTCATTGGTCGACCTCCGAGTTGTCGGTTGGAAGTGGAAAGCTCACGGAGGGTTGGATGTGAATTTTCGAAAATACACTATGGACACTCAGTGGCACGCGCGAACGGAAGGTCGGACACTCCTCTTTCATCTTTCTTCCCTTACACCCTTCCAAATCGCTGCTTACAGGCCGGTATACTGATCTCTTTGCTGGGTTATGGGCGATTGTTTCCCATTCAACTCTTGATACATTCATGGCACTTCTTGACTTACCCCCGTTATGATATCACGTTTTTCATGTCCGCTCATGCATCGCATCGCTGTTCTGACATCCCGCCTTTCTTCCAATTGAAGTTCTGTCTTTCTCGTCGCTCAATCGATCATACGAGGTTGAGAAAAAACATTAGTAACAAACTGCGACATGTATAAACAACCCCTGCTTACACACCGAGCGTCTCGATTTCACGAAAGAACGACTTCATGCGACACCTTGCATATCCCAAGTAGTCAAACTCTGCTCGATCCCCTGTACGACTGTTCTCCACACCGTCCCCTGCCTGAACGATGCCCCAGATAGCCCACATCCCGTGCGACGCAGGACTCCAGAGTCTAACTTGCCGCTCCAGCTTTGCCAGACGGGCCTCGCCAGTAACTTCGCCCGGGAACATTTCCGAGAGCGCGTGGGCATGCGAGAGATAGGCCTGATAAAAATTACGCCGTTGCTGAGCAGTTGGATAGCATGAAAAATCGAGCAAATGAGGGGTAGAGGAATGATAATTGGCAGTCCACTCGTGAAAGTGGTTGGCGATATCAAAGGCAAGAGGATTGGGCGAGGCGTACTCGAAATCGACAACGACGAGCTTCGATGACACGTCAGTGAATTCGTAGGCATCGTGCCCAGAGTAAACACTTACTTGATGGTGCTGCGGGATGCCTTCCGCCAGCCTCCTTGTGAGCTTCAAAATGTTCCCGTATTGAGTATCGT
>JBBPJV010001028.1:0-12040 GCA_038088915.1 Sutorius aff. eximius
CGCTAACAAACGTTTGATCAGCTTCTGCAGCCCCGTTTGGATATGATGGCTGGCAACCCCAGAAAAGTTCAAGTACGCTCGCGCACATGGAGACTTTTCATCGGATTTTTTTTTCACTCTGAGAGCGAATAGGGAAGCGAGCAAAAAGAAAAAAAGAAATGTCACCCGAGCGATGCCTCGGATATAAAAGCCAGGCAGGTCCTACCCTCACCCATCATTCCCTCTTCTCCTCACTCTACACGTTTCGTATCCATTACTAGTATCTGACATGTTTGCCAAGCTCAGGTGTGCTTCTCTCGTTCTTCCCGTCTCGCTTCCGTTGACCTATAGCACACGATCAGTGCATTCGCCCTCTGCCTTACCTTGGTCTCTGCCTTGGGACTTACTAGTCTAGACCCTATAATTGTCGAACGCGGAAGTGCCCCGGTTGCGGTTTACGCCACGAGTGGTTCTGACCCCTCTAACGTTGACCTCTGGTTGGTGGACAACACATCGGGTGAATCATACCAAGTCTACAAGAATGCGAGGCTTGGTTCGGTGGCCCAAGCCTCCGTCCCTATGGTCAAGAACCCGGGGAGGTACGTACCGCCTTGAAAAGAGTGGGCAAGCGGACGAACTGACTTTTTGCCTGGCAGCCCGGATCAATACGTGTTCGTTGCGGTCACGCTTGAGTGCGTATTCATTATTCTTTCTTTATTCACCGTTCTCGGTGCCTTTCGAAAATACGATCGCTGACATTGTCTTGCTTGCGATGGCTCATCCAGTGCTACTTCCGCGGATAGTCCACTTGCCCAGAGCTACCCGGTTACCGTAGAGTGAGTGCTGGAGGACGTCGAAATTAGCCTTGGGTAGATTATTTCCATGAAATTGATGCCAATCCATGTTGAATCGTGGGATGCTATCCGGGATAATCACTCACCATTGTTTCTGATCGTAATCGTTCCAAGACGTGGCGTGACTTTCATCGTGCAGCATGGTTCTAGCGTTGAGCTTGGGCTAATCGCTGATAATCGGCCGCATCGCTCACGGTCTGGCATAAACCCTATGTCATCTCATCCGATGTGATTGTCGCTAGAAGACTGGTGGAAGGCATTCAGCTCGCCGCCTCCCCCAGCGAATGGATCACCTACCTTTGCCGTTATAAAATTGTTTAGTAGACAATCAATCGTTGGATGCATGCTGTCTTGTCACGCTGATTCCAACTACCGTAGCTGTCAAATCCCGTCTGCGCCAAGTTCCGGAGGATTCAAGAAGCACGCGAGCTCCGTGGTTTATAAGGCGGGTAAGCACATGGAGCAAGAACAACGGTGCACTTTCACATTCCCGGACGTCGGGGATCTCATCATGATAACATACAACGTCAAGTCAAGTCATGACTGCTTGTCTTCCCCGACGTGGGAGTCGAAGGACGCACAGGCGTTGCTCGCGGTGTTCCACGGATCGCTGGGTGGCTCGCAGTCGCGGCTGTCGCCCATCACGGGGCCATTGCACGCCGCTGGTCCACTCGCGAGATAAAATGCCTATCAACGCAAGTCGGCCTATACACGCCAAGGAGAAGGAAAGGAAGCGATATGCACGTCGTGGCCGCGCGACTGGAGTTCCTCGGTTCATATGCAGCCGTCGTACGTACCCGGATTGGTCGTGAAGGGGTAGTAACACGTGACGGTGAGCATGTCCAGAAGTAGAGGCATCCATCTGCGCCGCAGTTGGGGGCGGCCATGGCAGTACGCGGAGGCAGGTGTGGGGTAGGAGAGGAGGGTCGTTGCGAGGGCTACGAGGGGTGTGAGGCGTGTCATCCTTCGTCTTTGAGATACTCTTAAGATTTGAGCTTGATGTGACAAGGAGGAATTGGACTTACTCGAGCGTCAAGGATGTTGCTGTCGTTTAGGTGTTAAGCTTGTCGGAAGACAGCGCATCTGTTTTATAACATACCGTTCGAACAGGGACTCCACGTCATGGAACGTATGCGGTCGCCTCATCTCACGCGCGTCAGTGAACATGCCTATCGGAGACGGAATTCAAGCGTTCCAAGGGAGAGTGGAACGGGACGTTTGCCTGTAGGAAACCAGTGGACATCCTGACGAATCGGGCCTTTAGGGATGAAGCCACTAGGACATGACCATGTCAAGAACATTTTCCCTCTGCCTATATGACATCTGGATCCTGGGTTTTCTCAGAGCGTTTACCCACCTTCAACTGATGTATGTGTTCTGGCTTTTCTGATCCATCTCAGCATGCTCTGTAGATCACGGTTCTTCGCAATGACAACCATGTGCTGAAGTTCGTGTTGAGCTTCTTTCGGGTTTTGCCGAAGACCAACTTCTAAGGCCGCTCTCCTTGGCTCGATGAAGATGGGGCCGCATGGGCAGTCAGAGGGCGGCCAGGTTCTTGTGTCGCTGAGGTTGTTATTTTACATCTACCAGCATGGTCACGCTGACCAGAAATAAACTTAATACGCACCTCAGACCCCTGTGGACATCTACTAGGTAAGCACCCACGCTTTCGTGCTTACAAAAAGAAGCCGATACGAAACTCGTACGAGTACGACTGTAGCTCCCCGGTGAACATACATACATCTAAGCTGCTGTTGCCGCCAAACGAGTAATAGCAAGTGGTGTTGCCGGAGCCGGTCCAGGAGTGGAGGCGAGATGGAAATGGTTTTCCAGACTCACTCGAATGTTAAGGACGTTGTTCTGGTTCGCTCGCTCCAGAGGACGGTGTATTCTCTTGTACTCTACCACTTGAACAGGGATTGCCCGTCGTGGGAGGCATTCAGTCGTCCTATCTCACGCACATCACTGGGCTTATTGGCAGCAGAAGCGTCGCGAGTCGGTTGTTCGACTATATAATTTGATGGTCGCTACGTGTTCTCAGAGCGACTACCCACCTTCGGTGGGCGTGTCTACTGGTTTCTTTGATCTGTCTCATGCTTTGTAGATCGTGATGATGGCCCCTGGTGATGGCAACGTTCTTGCGCTCCTTTTGGTACTTTCCGGTGCTGAATAATGCGCTTCCACATACGCTAAAGCTTGATGGTCAACTATCAGGAGCAGATGCATTCACCGTTTTTGTAGTCGGGGCCTGCGGAGGGCAACTTGAATAGCAACACTCCCGTGCAGAAAGTGCAAAGCGAGCCATCCGTTCCCTCCGAAAGAGCCTCGTTGAAACTGAATCCAGAGTTTATCGGGGCAAGGTGGTAGATGGTATCTCTATCGGAACTCACCGGTACCTTGACTAGGAGGTCGTTCGGACTCGCCTAAAGTAAAGAATGGTGCGTACTTTTGCTATCCAAACCCGGCCCCCATTCTGTGATGCCCTTGTGCGAAAATGGGATTTGCCCAAAGAATCAGATCACCGTATCAACCCAACGTCGCCCTATGTATTTCTACAAGAGACCACTGTTGTACTCTCCGACATACTGCTCCGAAGCTGTGCAGCCCACACCCACGTTCCAGGGATTGTTGTATGGCAGACACTTGGAATTGTCTCCAATGTAAGATCCCGCGCAAACAGAGGGCGAGCTCGCAGTCAGAGCGAAGGACTGTTGGATTCGACTCAACACGCAGGCTAGCGTTGAGCATGTAGACACTCACGGAGCCAGAGCCTTGGAACTCGCACGCGGTGAACGTTCCTGGGTATTGGACAGAAGGATAGTAACAGGTGATGGTGTCACCGGAACAAGTCCAGTGGTTGAGACATGCGTTCCCACCGTCGGGTTCGACATCATAGATGCAATTCGGGCAAGCGAGACAGGTTGCGCTCGCACGGGTCGCGATCCCGAGCAAGCTTGAAATGGTGAGTGCGATCAAAGTTGCCAAACGGAGCATTGCTAGCGGCTAGACGACAAAATCTCATCTTCGTATCTTCAATCCTGTAGACCGACGAGACTCACTAGCAGTAGTGGCGCTGTTGGTCGCTGTTGGTTGTTTGCAGTCGTCACATCTGATGCTCAGCTCTGAGTTTTTATAACCTGGAAATACTGGGTCCATTCATGCGTCCAGGCCCATTTTCCCATGGCGATTCCCATGTTTAATAGTGAAATGCGTCCAGTCGAGTCGCTTAATAAATATTCTGTACCACGGACGAGGGAAGGTTCCTACGTGTTGTGAGACAAGCGGGAGCCGGGACGGAAGAGAGTGGCTTGTCGAGCAAAATAGGCGCAATCTTTATTAATTTACCTGTTCCATCATAAAACACCGTGCCGGATTGAAGAGTTCTTGAAATGGCGGTAAAACTCCATCTGTCCCGGTTTGGGTTCGATCCATGTGATGGGGAAAAAACCGGGCGAGTCGACTAATAATTCTCGGTGATCCGAGTCTGTGGGCGAAATATGTGGGATATGTGGGCCTTGGCGCATCCCTGGGACGTCCAAGTGTTACGTTCGCTCGGGATGTACCACGCCTCCCCTGCGGATGACACGATATTCATATTTTCGAGTGTCATGTAATCGTACCCGACATTCTGCGGCATCAAGTCATTCCGGACTGCTTGCCTTCTCCGACGTATGAGCCAGAGGATGTGCAGGCGTTCGTCCCGGTGTTCCATGGATTATTGGGCGGCTGGCAGACGCGATTGTCTCCCAACAATAAACCATTACAGGCCGAAGGCCCACCAGTCAGAGTGAATGACTGGGTATACAGGTAAGCACCCGCAGACTATTCATTGAAGAAGCCGATACGAACGTCGTAACCGTACGCTTGCAGTGTTCCGGTGAACTCGCAGCCATAATAGGTACCTAGATTCGTGGCAGATGGGTAATAGCAGGTGACCTGATTTCCAGAGCATGTCCAAGAGTAGAGGCATTGGCCGTCGTCACAGTTGGGGCAACCGTAGCAATAAGCGGATGCCCCCGTGGAGAGTGACAGCAACGTCCCTGCAAAGGTTGCAAAGAGGGCAAGGCGAGCCGTATTGACACCTTCTCGAGTTAGAGCGTGATATGACACGGCAGGATTTAGCTATCAAAACTTACTCAAACGTTTGAGATGTTGTTCGAGCTTGCTTGCCTTAGCGAACACTGCGTCCCTTTATACTTCACTACCCATTGAAACAGGGTCCCTGTGCCGTGGAGGGCGTTCGATGATCCTATCCCACGCACGTTAGCGAGTTCGGGCCATGTTAGCGACGGGGGCATCGCTGGGTTCTTGTTGTTGTCACTACATTTCAGTAGAGTCGGCGAATCATGAAGCAACCACCAGGGTTCGCGACATGTCCAAATGGATCTCCCTGAGTCTCTGTGGAACTCCGTGTGACGTGCATAGTACGTACTTCTTGAGAGCATTCTGGACCACTTACCTTCAGTAGTTGTGTTCTGGTTTCCTTCGTCTTTCTCATGTCTCGGCGGTCCTGCCAGTGCCAGTGGTGGCAACTCCAAACCGATGATAGTTTTGGTGTTGAACAAATGCTGAACAAAACCAGGTACGGTCCCACCTAGTACGTCACTGGCATGTCATTCGATCTTTCCGAGGCGCGCCGAACCCAACCGTCATATATAAGTATCGCCGCATTGCTGGTGCACGGGCCCCTGTCCGTAAATTACCTGTGAACTTGATGTGTTCGAATCCTTTCAGTCTCCTTTTTCAAACGGCTCGATAACCCTCGTGATCAGAAAGTATGTGAAAACGCCACATGTTGATCCTTGTAGCAGGTCTTGTGACCATAAAATGCCATCAATCAGCCATTCCGTATTGAAATATTTAATTCTGATATGCGAATCCAAGACATAGGGAAGCGTAACATGCGGCGCCGGCCTTTGTAGTCGCAAGGTCGCCTTCAAATCGCACGAGACGAAGTGCAAACTCTACAAAAGACCACTGTTTCCCTCTCCAACATACTGCTCTGCGCTCGTACATCCACCATTCCACGGGTTGTTGTACGGCTGGCATTGCGGGTTAACGCCAATGCCAGATGGTAAATTACAGAACGAAGGCGAGCTCGAGTCCAGGTAAAAGTACTTTCGAGTTCAAACAAGTCAGTACCTCCCAGTGTTATCAAAAAGTTGTCAGAGTGACTCACTTCGCCGTTATATGTGAACGCACATGCGGTAAATGTTCCCGGGTTTTCGACGGACGGGTAATAGCAGGTAATGGTGTCACCAGAGCAAGTCCAGTAGTTGAGACAGACGGTTTCACCACTTGGAAGGTAATCTTCGACGCAGTTTGGGCAGGCGAGACACTCTGCACTTGCGCGGGTGGAGAGCCCGAACAAGCTGGAGACGACGAGTGCGATCGAAATCGCAGAATGGAGCATCACTACTACCTGGTGTACAAGAATTCGGGTTTCATCTCGTGGCAGGTAGCTGGCATGGACAAAGGAGACTCACTGGCGTGCTGTGTGTGGTGGCTGGCGCCTGTCATACTCGATGCTCGACCCCGCCTTTATAACCTGGCAATCTGCACCCCTTCATGTTGTCGTGTCCATTATTCAAGTAGTAGTTCCTGGATCTCATGGTGACGAAACGCATTAGTTCGATACCACGGACGAGGGAAACCTGGCTTATGGGCGGAGCGGGTCCCAACGGAGGTCTTATTTATAGCTTGGATTTGTGCACAATCAATTAATAGTTGCTGGGATAACATACTCGCGTACGCCAGCCTTACGGAGAAAGGTCGTCTTGGATGTACCACAGCCTGAGGATTCTCTTTTCGTCAATATAGTTATTACTGTATGATGTCGGCGTGGTGCGTTGGTTGCACATTCGGGTAGTTGTAATTGCCGGGGATCGTTCAAAAGAGCAAGTTCTGAAAAGAAAGTTTTCAATGTACATCGTGAATGGGAGTCACTCACGGTATTAGCAAACTGACAAACCCAGGGTCACCACGCGGTTCCGTGCTGCATGATACGAGAGGCTAAGACATCCAGAAATCCCATGCTTCTCGGAAAAGCCGATATAGCCTCGGGAACGTGAAGTAAGGTTGTGGATGCGGGGTGGTACCGTTCTCTTGTAGGGTCATCATCACACTGACGGTGCGTATGTATGGGTGGGTGTCTAATCCTGAATATGAGCATGTTGCGCCAATTCGATTCGAATATTGTGATCTAGTTTTCACATGGATTGACGGCAACAAGAATTCCAGGCTGAGTCGGACAGACACAGTAGTAACCGTCAGGCATGATAGCGATGGGACCACCTCGACAAACGTGGAACGGCCGAGTCAAAATGTCACGTGTTCCGAACTGGGAGAAAGCGGGAAAACATCAACATCTCAGCATTTCCACACGTGCCAGCACTGGCAGCTTCTTGGTAAGTACCATCATCATCATCATCAGTTCACCCCGTACTAGCAGCAAGATTTGGTCAATGATTTGATGACGGCTCGGCCTCCGCGGGGGATACTTTGAAAACAAGGCTTAGTAGGTACGTCCGAGTCTACTTGCAGGCTGAAGGCCACGTCAACAACATCGTTGAATCGTCACCAGGATTGGCGCAACAGGGTTATAACTAATATTCGAGTGTCTACAAGAGACCACTGTTTCCCTCTCCGACATACTGTTCTGCGCTTGTACACCTGCCATTCCAAGGGTTGTTCGGAGGCTGACACTTTGAGTTGTCCCCGATGACCGATCCATCGCAGACAGAGGGCGAACTTGAGTCAAGAGCAAAGTACTTATGATTCAGCTCCGAGTCAGTTATCAGATTTTCGTTAACACATGTAGACAACTCACATTTTCAGAAAGTGTGAATGCACAAGCAGTGAATGTTCCTGGATATTCGACGGAAGGATAATAGCAAGTAATGGTATCATTGGAGCAAGTCCAGTAATTCAGACATGGGTTTTGGCCATTCGCCATGGGGTCATAGATACAATTCGAGCAGGCTGAACAACCTGCACTTGCACGGATGGAAAGCCCGAGTAAGCTGGTGAGGACGAGCGCGATCGAAACGGCTGTGCGAAACATTGCTAGTTTGGGTGGATGACCACTGAAGATTTCAGACCCTCACAGCGGGTATGGATGGACAGGACTCACCAATGTCCTTTGGTAGGTTGTTGCACTCGACCGTCGACTCCCGCTCTTATAACTTGACAATTTCGTTTAACTATTTGGGTTCTCAGGCAAGGTTCCTAGATCTGATGGCGGAGGAAACTTCGTCACATCACTGATTCTGCGTGAGACTGTTCCTAGCATGATTGAGGAACGCTCTAAGCGTACCCTGTGCATCAGGCGGGCCCCGGATGTTCACGATCTTTCAATTCCGTGAGTCAGCAGTCAGGCTAAAGCGCTTATGTCTGTCGGGACCCGGGAGCGGAGATTATCTCCCAGGCTATGAGACTTTCCTCTTTTCTAGCGAAGTTGCTGGCTAGCCCTCAGGCTGGTCGTGCACCTGGGGTTGTCAGAGGCTGCTCATTTTGAAACGGCGAATTCAACAATTTTCAGACACCTGTGGATCAGTCTTAAGAGGCATGGTGTTGGAACATGGCGTTGCGCGGCTCTGTGTTGCGTTCCGGGAATTCCCGGTCGCTCGAAAAAAGTTCAATTGATCCAACTTCGGGGATATGATGTGCAGTTGCAAATCCAGAGAACTATGCCGGATTTGCATTGCATCATTGAGGGGGTAGCCTTTCAAGCCGTACGCGTTTGCCATATCTATTCTCTCGGGCCCCCTCATGTCGCTTACAGGTTACCTGCATGGTATATCAATCAACTTCCCATACGGCGGCACCGGAATCGGTTGGTGAGTTGCCGTATGCGCGTGCGGCTGCGCCTGTCCTGTGAGTTTGCCTGTGAAATCGGGTGGTCCTGCTCAGTCTCGATCTTTTTACACGGGGATATATTGCAACCCTGCCCGCCACTCTGTGAGCGTATACGACAGACAAAAGGTAATGTCACGTCCCTGATGTCTTACACTGACCGAACAGCATGGTGTTAACTAAGTGGACTCGGGCTATTTAGTACCAACCTCCCCGAGATATGAACCAGAGGATGCACACTCGTTCGCCACAACGTTGCATGGATTATTGTATGGCTCGCACTTGGAATTGTCTCCAATCTCCAGACCATCACAGGCTGATGGTCCACCGGTCAGATAAAACTGGAGAAACAGGTGAGCATACACGTGTTCATTTACTGAAAACTGGCGTAGGTCAATACGCACGAAAGATCCCTCCAGAGTGAACACACAGCCATCGAAGCTACCAGGATTTGAATCAGATGGATAATAGCAGGTAATAGCGTCCCCCGAGCACGTCCAAGAATATAGGTGTCCGTTGATTTCGCAGTTCGGGCAAGCGAGTCATCCTTGCTCTTTTCTGAAGAAAACCTTATTCGCAATGGCGTCAGAACTTCATATGTTAATACAAGCGACCAAGACTCACCTAACTGTTGGGTTGCTGTTCGGGCTTGTTTGCCTTGAAGGACCTGAGCTCCTTATATCCAGTGACAAACACGGGTCCCACGTTGTGGCATGCATTCAGTCCACCCTGTACGAGTTAGTGACAATACCGATGACAGAAGGGTCACGAGGAAAAGTGAGCCTCTCAAGAAATAACTGCGATATTCCAAGAATATTTCCCCCCCACAGATACGCCCCACGTATCATGTGCTTTTATCAGAGCTTTCACTTACCTCGGCGGCTGTAATCTGTGCTAGGCTTTGGAAATGCTCATCCAGGACAGGAACCGCGATATCTCGCTTTATTTCTGAGTATTGGCGTGAAGTCTCACGAGCATCTAGGGGTAACAAATCAATTTGGACGACAGTCACATGGAGCTGTGCTTGGAGTTGCCTTCTACACCCGAACTACCGCGGACGGATACCCACGGCTAACTCAAAGGTGTTTACTACTTGGGCGTCACAGGCTCTGGTCCTGTGACTTAGTGTCTGCGTGGTTCATGAAAGTCTGAGTGCTGATCTGAACACATGCGTGTACAAGCCTTGAAACCACAATTGTTCGTGCATATTTAGACCTTACGAATAGGTTGATATCTGCACCGAGCACTATGATGGCGATTTTTCACTTTGTGGACCGATGGTGGATCGACGAGCAAAAATGATTTCGATGGTAGACATTCAAGGTGCCTTACATTTCGTATGTGCCATTCCAAGGGTTGTTTGGCGATTCGCACTTTGAGTTGTCCTCAATGGAAGAACGAACAGAGGACGACAGTGTGCACAAAGTAGAGCGGTTAGTGGGCGTACGACGCTCGGACGGCGGCGGAGAAGTACCGACATTTGAAACAGATAACAGGTGGCGTGTGACTATGACATTTGATAGTAGTATGCTACATTTACGGAGAACAATACAGATGTGGTTGATCGCCGAACCATGGATGCTGTGGATCGCTTGTCGCTGTCAATCGATTGTGGATGTTGGTTGGTGATACAAAGACGGTCTCGTCAACTGGTTTGGTACAACGACCGATAGCATCATGCCACTTAAGAGTTTTCCAGATCGCTTCGACCCAGCAACTCATACCGATCTCGACAGGCGGGTGACAGTGGCCGTCGAGGATGACATGGCTGACGTTTTCGAGCTGACTTCTGGCATGCAATATCGCGAGCTCCTTAACGCTATCATTGTGCACTCTGATGGTGAACTAGACACCAAGTACTGTGTGATAGAACACGCAAAGGAACTATTGAGCACCCACGAAGAGTTACGACAGATGCTCCGTCTTGCTTGGAGGGATAAATCTTTCAGAGAGATTCGGAATCTCGGTATGTACCTTCAATACCCGTCCGATAAGTGCTCGCTGACGGTTGTTGGCCGCTCCCCAAGCTATCCTCAAGGCACCAGGAGCGGTGCCGGAAACACCAGCACCAGAACCCGTCACAAAAACTGGTAAAGTGTTCTGCATCTGACGACCAGAATCGGGCAGGATGGACTAACATCCTTTGACAGAAGCAGCTCAGGAATTGTCGGGGGCCTTCCAGGCAAAATACCGTGGCGCGGCTGTCGATGGCTTCTACGAATATTTGACATACAACGAGAAGATGTTCCGTGTGGAAGATGCTACTCAGTACTATGCCAAGTTCTGTTCCATTGTCCAAAGCTCTGGGACCGGTAAATCCAGGATGCTAACCGAGGTAAACGGATGTTCATTATCGTCAGCGCATATGACGGCTAAATCAATCTTCAGCTGAGAAAGAAGGGTGTCGTCGTGATTTACATGAACTTGCGGGAGGAACACGACGTCGTGGGCTTCCCTCCTCGTGATCCCGTTCCATCGAGCCTCTTGACAAACTTTCCCTCTACCGTGGAGGAGTACCAGGCCACCTGCTACGCCTTCTTTACCGCCTTATTCGATACGGTCGAAGAGCACCTCTCAACGGGATACTCCAGATACGCCACCGAGATTTCCAAAAAAGGAATTATGAGTTGGGTGGACCAGATGTGCGATATGGGAGACCCTCCCAAGTCTACCGCCAGGAAGGACTTCTTTCGAAGACTCGCAGAAACATACGAAAAGGTTTGGGTGTATTGGTCCGCAGTGTGACTTTCACTCAAACTCCTCGTCTAGGTTCGTGCAGATCTCGTCAAACGCCACCCCCAACAGCCTAGCGTGACATCAAAGGGTTCTTCCGCGCCGGATGTTAACAGGGACACTGACGAGGATCTTGGTAAAACAGCTGAGAAGTTTCAAATGCTTTCAATATCTGGTACGTATATCTACTGGCGTCTGACAGGTCGTATCTGAGTAACGGCCAGAGAAACAAGGAAAACCTCACCCCCTCGTTCCCTCTCATTTTTCCATCGTGCTTTCTTCCGCGTACAAAAAAATTGGTGCCCGCCTCGCAAAAATATTCCTCAACGCCGCCTACAAGCCCAAGTTAGTTATTGCGGTCGATGAAGCACACCCGCTCAGTCAAAGTTCAGAAGGATATCGCCCTGCAGACGTTTTCTGTAGAGCGGTGAATGACTATTCGTATGCAGAGAATCATGCAATCTGGGTCGTGTTTGCGTCGACGACTTCCAAGGTCGCGGACTTTTCGCCCCCCAATCGAAAATGTAGGTCTGTCTATGTCCCCACGAGCGATTGTTAACCAACTCCCGTCTCAGATAATTCCGCTCGCGTTGCTGTAGATGGCCAGCAACTTTTCCCTC
>JBBPJV010001029.1:0-12027 GCA_038088915.1 Sutorius aff. eximius
ATCTACAACAAGGAGTTGCTCACAATAATCTGCGCACTTAAAGAGTGGCGCCACCATCTCATCAATCGAGACCACTTCGAGATCTGGACCAATCATTGAAATCTCAAGTTCTGGAAAAAACCCCAGGACTTGTCCCCACATCAAGCATGCTGGCATGCATTCCTGATGGAGTACAATTATACAATATTGTACAAACCAGGCTCTACCAATGGTCGTGCAGATGCATTGTCCTGCCGTCCTGACCATGGCGAAGCAGCAGAAGATATCAATAAAAATGTTACAATGCTCTCCCCCACTGTTTTCGCTACCAAGCAGGCTACCCTTTCCCCTGAGATCTTTGATAAGATCGTCGAACACTCCTTTGAACTTGATGAGGATCATTACGGGTACAATCTCGACTCGTCATTAGATTGTTACAAAAATAGTTGCAACCAGGTTTTCGTTCCCATGGATCTGAGATCCAAAATCATTAAACTTTATCACAAGTCTCCGATTGCAGGACACCCCGGAAGATCTCGCACGCTTGCCTCCATCCAATGACATTACAACTGGCAAAACATTGCCAAGGATGTCAATACATTCATTGATCATTGTCATGGCTGCACTACCTCTAAGTCCTCTAATAAACAACCTGCAGGCAAACTTATCCCTCTCCCAGCCCCCAAACATCCCTGGCAGGATATTTCAGTAGATTTCATCATGGACTTACCGGACTCAAACGAATACAATGCAATTATGGTCATTGTAGATAGATTCTCAAAGGAAGTGGTATTTATACCTTGTACAAAAACATTTTCCTCTTTAGATACAGCTCATCTATTTAGAGACAACGTGTGGTGCACACACGGACTCCCCAACACTGTAGTTTCTGACTGTGGCCCCCAATTTGTTTCAGAGTTCACTCGTGAGCTTTGCAAACTGCTTGGGATCAAGCAGAAACTTTCAATGGCTTTTCACCTGCAAATGGACGGGCAAACAGAATGAGTAAATCGCAACTTGGAACAATATCTCCATCTCTATGTCACCAAAAAACAATCCGAATGGGCCGAATGGCTCAAGCTGGCCTAGTTCCAGCATAACAACACCCTCACTTCAGCTACTGGCACCATTCCTTTTGCTGTTACCCACAATTACGCCCCTCGGATGGGTTTCAAAAACCCAGTGACCTCTCATCAATTTGGTTGCAATCTTGCTTGTTCTCACAAAGAAGTTCATTCAGCTCTGGAAGCCACCTGAACATGCATGGAATCCACTGCTGATTCATCTCGATCAGTAAATCCTGACTACCAAGTTGGCCAGCAAGTCTGGCTTTCCTCTTCCAATCTCATGCTTCCTTACACCTCTCAGAAGCTCTCCCCTAAATGGCTCGGTCCATACCCCATCATCCGCGTCCTTCCTGATGCAGTTGAACTGCACCTACCAGCTTCCATGAAGATCCACAATGTGGTAAACACATCTTGTGTGAAACTCTATAGAGAACCGCTCAACAGGCAATCAGTGATTCATCCAGACCCTATTGTGGTCACCAAGGACCATCTTGCAGAGTACGAGGTTGATTCCATTGTGGATTCACATCTCAAGCATGGCAAGCTGGAGTATCTTGTTCATTGGAAGGGCTGGGATGTGACTGACCATACATGGGAGCCTGAAGACAACTTGACTAATGCACAGGACGCTATTCGGGATTTCAGGTTTTCTCATTCCTCCACCCCTTGTCATGTTTGCGGTGTCACTTTCACTGAATTCTCTTTGTTGTTTAAGCCGTATGAAAACTTCACTGCCACTCCTGACTGTTTCTCTCGCCTGGAAGTCGAGATGTAAGGAGGGGGTAGTGTTATGAACTCGTTTTACTTAACCTAACTACACATTTGTACACTCGTAGTTCACACTTTTTCCTCTCTTTATTTTGTCACAACAGGTCATGTGACTTCCCCCTATCTTTCTGTTCCCATGATCACATGACCAGACCTAGCCTCCTATGACATCAGACCATGTGACTGGTCTAGACCCATGACATCATAGATAAGAGTCTATTCTGCTATTGACTGTACCTTTTCTTATCTATTGTACCATCTCTCATGATATATTAGTCATGTATTAGTAATAGGCTTGGCATATGTATATATACCTGGGTGATGCTACAACTGTTCCCCAATCTAGCTCACTTGGGCATTATCTGGGATCTTACCTCAGGCCTAAGTCGGGATACCTAGTACTATTCTCCTCATCCTTGCCTGTGGTAACCATTCCACATGTTCTCTATTCTTTCCTCTTTGTTGTAACACATTACCAGATGTCATACCTGGTCTTGTCGTTCCACCTTGTCATACTTATGTTTAGTTGTACGATCTCGTCACATATTCCTCCACCTATGCCATCTGCATCATCGTCACCCCTCAACTCAGAAGAAGTCATCCTCATGGATTGGATAGAAGCATATTGGACCAGTAATGCTGGCTGAACTCCTTTCCTCCACAGCCACCCACGTTATGCTGAAGCATGCTATCACTGTCACCAACTAGGGTATAATCAAGTGGCCTGTCCAGTGTATCAATGCCCCATTTGCCTTTGGTTCACCCCTGGTTATGCTCAGCACTGCTGCCCCTTACAATGCTGTGCCCATCCCCTCATGATCTCCATGTCTTCGGCTGCTTCTTCTCAGGTCTCTAATGGACCTACCAGATCTATTCACATGTCCCCCTGAGCCTCTACTGCATGAATCACCACTGGTCCCAAACCTTGTCATCATTGTGATATCTACTTCAGGAAGCCATCCCCAATTCCCCACTACAACCCCAACATTGACTATTCCCTTGACTATGATGTGGAGAGAAATCTCTCAGGCTCTCCAGGGTTCAACAATTAGTACAGGGGTTCACTCTCATCAGTGCCTCAAGAATACAAAAGGAGTACTGTTACAATTTCTTTTTCTCTCTATGTTGTACTACTACCAGACTCTCTTCTCTTTCCCCTCCACCAACCACCATCCATCCATCTTCCCTTATGTCACTTGTAGGTTGGCATATCCCCACCATTCGATAGTTTCTCTTTTCTCTTGATTACATAATAATGCCCTGAAGGGTAACTCTTTCCCACAACTGTTTACTATATAAATCCACAGCCACTCTTGCCATTTCCTCATGCTAGTTCTCCTCTATACTATCATCATCTGCAATCCACTCTTGACTTCCACTTAGGCTTTGCCTAGTGTGACCTCATTGAGACTAGCTTCACCTTTGACACTTGACCTCCCTTCTACAAAGGGGGTATCCTTGTGGGCATTGCATCCCCTTCTTGACTGGACTTTGTCCTTACTTTGTCAGTGTCTCCACACCTCCTCTGTCACTTGTCCTTTACAGTTTGTGGCCCACTGTTGAGAGGTCATTCTTCCTTTGCATGTGTCTTGTTGCTGCACCTAAGGCAGCTCCTTGTCCTTGTCCTTGCCCTTGACCCTACTTGTTATAGGTGGTTATTGGAAGCTACACCTGGTCCTACCCAGAACAGTCATAACACATCTCTTGCCACCCTCACCTTTTGTCCTTGACAGTCTGCTATCCACTGTAGAGTGGTGGTTCATCTCTTGCACATGTATTGTTGCCACACCTAAGGCAACTCCTCATTGACTTTCATCCATCCTCATCATCAAACCTAGACCCCAGTTGTGGATGGCTTTCAAGAGCTATGCCTGGTCCTACCTGGAACAGTCATAACATCAGATGTGTTTTTAAGAGAGTTAGAGTGGTCCTTCAAGCCTGCCAACTTCCATTCACTAGATCAGCAGTGCACAGTAGCCCTCGTAGTCAGATTAGCATCCCCCAATGCCTATCACATTCACAGCCAAGCCATCTTGCAGCATTTGGCTATAACAGACCCAGAGCAGGAAAGGAAAGAGTAGGAGGCAGAGTTCAACCAGTGGTACAAACAGTGGGTCAGATCAGCACATCGCACGCCCACACCTGCTGTCCACTCTCAGTCACCCAAGCAATCTTCCTGAAGAAAAGTTTAAGAAATGAGAGAAAATTGATTTGATCCTTTCAAAGAAGGTGATGGTGAAATGAGATCAAGGAGGCTACTCATTGGATGAGGCAAACATCTAACTCTAACTTCAAGTGCACAGCATTGAAAGGTTATCCTGATGGCACAGCTAATGACCAACAATAATGAGTGAGGACCAGGTATGATGTCTGACAATGTGTAATGGTGAGGAAGAAGAACAATAGAATGGTCAAGCATGGGATGTTACACTGGAGAGGGTGTTACATCTAGTCTGACCTGGAGTAGACATGACTGTTTATACATGCTGGAGTTCAGGGGTCCTGCTGGAATATTCACAGACAGGGGTTGAAGGAGCTTGCTGAACAGCAAGGTCGAGAGTGGGGATCTAGCTAGCTTGTTAAGAGACTAAGCTGTTGGACTGGGATGAGAATAGCATAGTATTCCAGTTACACTAAGACTAGTGTACTGAAACGAACACAAGACTAAGCCTAAGAAGGCGACGGGGTGGAATGACTAGAACACCTTCTGACATGGTGCAATGTTTTATGAAAAAGAAGAGAAAAGGAAACACATGGAATGGGTACCATGGGCAAAAATGAAGATGGTACTAGATAATCCCAACTCAGGCCTAGACAAGTATCCAGGTATGCCCAAGTGAGCTAGACTGGGGAACAGTTGTAGCTACACCCAGGTATATATACATGTGCCAAGACTATTACTAATACATGACTAATATATTGTGAGAGATGGTATGATAGATAAGAAAAGGTACAGCCAATAGCAGAATAGGCTCTTATCTATGATGTCATGGGTCTAGACCAGTCACATGATCTAACGTCATAGGAGTCTAGGTGTAGTCACGTGATCATGAGAAGAGAAAGATAGGGAGAAGTCATGTGACCTGTTGTGACAAGATATAAAGATGAAAAAGTGTAGACTACGAGTGTACTAGTAGTATAGTTAGGTTAGAGAAAACGAGTTTGTAACACTACCCCCTCCTTACATCTCGACTTCCAGGCGAGAGAAACAGTCAGGAGTAGCAGTGAAATTTTCATATGGCTGAAATAAAGAAGAGAATTTGGTGAAAGTAACACCATGAACACGACGAGGGGCGGAGGAATGAGAAGACCTAAAGTCCCGAATAGCGTCCTGCACATTAGCCAAGTTGTCCTCGGGTTTCCAGGTTTGATCGGTCACATCCCAGCCTTTCCAATGGACAAGATATTCCAGCTTGCCACATTTGAGGCGAGAATCCACAATAGAATCAACCTCGTACTCCACGAGACAGTCCTCAGTGACCACGATAGGGTCCGGACGAATCACTGATTGCCCGTCGAGCAGTTCTCTATAGAGTTTTACATGAGATACGTTAACCACATTATGGATCTTCATAGAAGCTGGTAGTTGCAGTTCAACTGCATTGGGAAGGATGCAAGTGATTGGATATGGACTGAGCCATTTGGGAGAAAGCTTCCGAGAGGCGTAAGGAAGCGTGAGGTTGGACGAGGATAGCCAGACTAGCTGACCAACTTGGTAATTGGGGTTGGCTGACCGAGAGGAATCAGCCGAGGTTTCCATCCGTGTTCGAGTGGCTTCTAGAGCTGAATGAATCTCTTCGTGGGAACAAGCGAGATCACAACCGAACTGATGAGAGGTCACCAGGTTTTCAAAACCCATCCGAGGGGCGTAATTGTAGGTAACGGCAAAGGGAATGGTGCTGGTAGCCAAAGTGAGAGTATTATTGTGCTGGAACTGAGCCAGCTTGAGCCATTCGGCCCACTCAGATTGCTTTTTGACAACATAGAGACAGAGATATTGTTCTAAATCGTGATTTACTCGTTCTGTTTGCCCGTCTGTTTGTGGGTGAAAAGCCGTTGAAAGTTTCTGCTTGATCCCAAGCAGTTTATGTTACGACAGTTCATGGGACGCCTTGGTAACGTTTTTCTCCTCTCTCTCGTTGTACTAAAACCGCACCTCTCTGACGCTCGGACTACGTTTCCTTCACCCCTACCTACGGACTACCCGGTAGCGGCCTATTCCATCCATCCTAAGTGCCTCCGCTGACCCATAGGGCATGAGGCCTACCTTACTTTACTGCGTTCCGTTCTTCCGCATACGCGGAGCTCCGCCTTCACCTCGTGTATATTTCCTTTGTCTCGCTTAAACCTGATCGGATTACTTCCGGGCTCGCCCCGTTTCACTTCCATCCCCTTTCCAGGGTTTTCCCCCGATCAGGTAGTACTACCGGTACCTCGGTTTCCTTCCATAGATCTCCTTCACATTCCCGAGTACCGATAGTAGTTCGTATTTAAGCCCTCGCATGTATATCCGTGTACTCTAGTCTTAGCGTAACCGGAATACACGCTATTACCTCTTAGTCCGCTCCAAGCCAAACCCACGGCTACGCGAATCCAGTCTCTAACGACCTCGCGGAAGAACCGATGAGCTCCTTTGACACCTATTTGTGCCTAAGGCCAGTAGGAACCTAGACCCCCTAGCGGTATAAACGGTCACGCCTCGCTCCAAGACTGGACCGAGCGTAACATTGGGGTTGTTTGAAGTATAGGAGGTTTTGATAGTCAGTGAACACCTGTATAGGGTAGGCTGCCCCTTGGAGGTAGTGTTTCCAAGCCTTCAGGGCATGGATGACAGCAAGGAGTTCCCAGTCATAGATGTCATAGTTGTGTTCAGTGGAACTGAATGACTGGAAGAGATAGGAACAGGGGTGCCAATCCCCATTGTTGTCAGACTGTAGTAGAATGCCCCTGAAGGCTGCCGTGGAAGCATCAGTAGCAATGGCAAAGGGTTTAGCGGGGTTGGATTGGAGAAGGACAGGTTTGGACTGGAAAAGGTCCTTCAATCATTGGAAGGTCTTTTGACAGGAGAAATCCCAAGCCCATATTCTGAAATGTTCCAGGGGAGTTACACATCCTGAAATACATCACTAAGGGTTCATATGTGCTGATTGGTGTTGTGAAGGCACCTTTCCATTCATCACCTTCTTTGATGCAAACATTGTTGTAACCCCAACATAAATCCAGCATTGTGAACATGTCAGTGCCCTTGAGTCAATCAATGAGCATATGAATTAAGGATAACAGGTAGTTGTTCTTCTTGATGTGTTCATTTAAATAACAGTAGTCCATGACCATCCATTTCTTTCCATCTTTCTTGGGAATAAAAAATACAGAGGGCATTTGATCTGATTTTGAAGGATGGATATAACCTTTTTTGAGTTCTTTGTCAATGAAGGTCCTGACTTCCTCAAGCTCGGTATCAGAGAGGGGAATAATATGGCCTTTCTTCTTGATAAATTCAGGCTCTAATTCTATGGCATGATCCCAAGGCTTCCTTGTGGGCATGCATTGGGATTCTTGTTCTGAGAATATGTCCAAAAAGTCCCAGTACTCTTTGGAAACCTCTGTTTTTAGTTTTTCAGCTTCATCAGCCAGTATTGATTGCAATTCCATTGTGGGTGCTGCTTTGCATTTGTCCATGCAGCAAGGGAACAAGATTGACTTGTCAACTCAGTTGACAGTAGGATTGTGTCATGCCAGCCAGTTGTAACCAATGATTAGATCTTGGTTTTCCAGGAATGATATGAAGGCATCTACTGCTTCCATGTGTGGGATTCCATTTTCATCTTGAACGATTATTGTGAGGGACACCTTTTCCCTGATTCAGCCTATGGCTTGATCAGAGTGATCAGCATTAAGGACTTGGAATTCTCAGCCTAGCAAGATCCATTCAAGCTTGTGTTCATCAACAAACATGGAGTTGATGAATGTATGTGTTGCCCCTGAATTGAGTAAGGCCAGGATATTGCCTAGTTTGGTCCAGCACTGATTTCTTTCATGGATGGTGAATCCATATATTGTGGTGTCAAGTGTGAACTCAACAGGTCCTTGTGACTGGACATACCCAGTTGGTGTGAGGGTTTCATAAATATCATAAATGTGAAAGATGTTCATATCATTGCTAACTACCTTAGGTAATTTTTTCTTTTGTTTTGTGGATGAATTAAGTGAAACAAGTCCAAGGAGGAACTCATTGGGTGAGGCTGACCTCAAGCCCTAACTCCAAGTGCACAGCTTTGAAAGGTTATCCCAATGACGTGCTAACAGTAACCAAATAGTAAAGAGAGAACTGGCTATGACATCCAGCAATGTTGTACAATGATGAAGAAGGAATGGGCAGTCAAGTATGAGACTTCACACTGAAGGGGAAGCCTAGAGTGATGACAGCCACTCCCCCTTAGACCCAGGCTATGTTCAGGTTGACAAGACTGGAGGAAATCCAGTCTGTCACATCAGACCCTTTATATATGCAAAAGGCCTGCACACAGACCATGCTGTGCCAGTACCCCATATAGTAATACAAGGTAAAGAAGGTGGTGACATAAGGGGCTAGACTATGACATAGTGGTCTAGACCTGATGACATCATAGATACATAATAGTCTGTAAGTACATGTAATCACATGACTAGGTCATGTGACAGGGACAAGAAATGGGAATCACATGACAGGATTGGATGCTGACTGATCATGTGAGCTATACTACAGGAAATACTAAGTCCAATGTACAAGTTCAAGTCCAACTAGCTAGGCTAACCCTAGACTAGGGGTAAAAGTAAATAATGTTAGGTTAATGGGAATGGTATTGTAGCATTAAGTGTTGCATTATTGTTGGCAACTGCACCCTTTTGGGATGCTCCCTCAACATACAAAGAACTATCAGACTGACTACACAATGACTTAAAGGAAATGTTCATATCCAACTCTACAGAGTCCTCAGCTACATAAATTGGTAAAGATGAAAAAGAATTTGAGAAAGGAGAAACTATGGATTTGTCTGATCCAGATGCACCTCACTGGGATCTAGATCTACTTAATTTAAAGAAATGGCCTTTTCAGCCTTGTCCTTTGCTTCCTTGGCAAGTCAATTTCTCCAATATGACTCTGCATCTGCACACTTCCATGAAGCTGTGGGAGCAGCAATGTGGCCTTGACTGGATCAAGTGGTTTGAGATTGACACATGATGGGAGGAGAAGTCAGGAGAGGTCATGTGGAGTACTGAGGACAAGATGGGCTGGGCTCATCAAATTGGGAATACCAGGGGTCATAGAATTTCCAGATGCAAGCTTGGCAAGGTGGGAGATGAGGACATTGAGGTTCTTTGCAATTTCATGTTATGTGCCCCATCTTTTGGCAATTGTAGCATTGCACATCTTGTTGTGCCAGCATTGCCTATTGGGCCCCTATCTCCATTGGGGCATCTTGTCCTGGTTGGGTCCCTATTGCTGTATAGCATGGAGGTCCTGTCCTTTGGAATGGCATGAAACATTGACCTCATTCATACCTTATCCTTTCAAACCTCTCTCCCATTTCAGCATATTTATTTAGGGTCTGATCAAAGGTCAGATCCCCATCATTTTGTAGTACTGCTGTGTATATTTTGTAGTTGACTGCTTTCCATAGCAGTCTAACTGCAATGTCATCATCAATTTCAATCTCCTCTTTAAGAAACTGAAACTTATTGAGGAACTCATTTGTTCATTGGTTCCCTTGTCTCAAGTTCTCCAATTTGAAGTAGGCTTGTTCCTTGTAATCTGTGATCTTGAAGTATTTTTCAATATCTTTCTTCAAGTCATCCCAATCTGGCCATTTATCCCTGGCCAAGCCTTTTGAAATTTGTAAATGAGCAAATGCACTAGTGTCACCCAACATCCACATCAGGACTGTGGCCACCTTCTTCTTATCTTCTCTCATAGGGTGCCATTTTTGGGTTGACACCCATAGCTCCATGAAGAGCCATCATTTCTTGAATGTTGTGCATTTTCTGTCCCATATGCCAGGATTGTAAATTTTCTTGTCAAAACCTTTGGCCACATCTTCAGCCTTGATTGCAATGGAGATCTTGTCAATCTCATCCTTGATATCTTCCCAGGAGGTTGACATGACTTATCCATAAAAGTATATTGTGTGGGGGCAGCAGTAAGGGGAACAAAGTTTAGTGGAGGGGCAAAGCAAGCATGTAGTTTTGTTTGTGAGAGTGATATGATCACAAGGATTTATCTTCTTTTCCCAAGTGATGTCCTGTAGCCAATCATGGGCAAATTGAACAACGTTATCCCTGTTAGGATAGAATGATGTGAGGGGGGTAAGGAAGGCTTCTAGATCCTGCATTTTGAAAGGATCAGAGTGGCAGGCAGGCATACAACTGTAAGAAAAACTGAAGTTTCCAGAGGCAGCTGTGAGAAGACCATTGATGCAATGTGGCAGACAACCGCTGAGAGGATGGTAGTTTATCATCTGGTTCAGATGTGGGAGGAACTGGGATATAGCTAGTTTTTTAAAGCTAGCACACCATCGACAGGAGCACTTGCAGCTACTCATGGAAGGGGGTGAAACGAGATCTAACAAAGACCGAGTGTAATGACGATGAGGTGGAACAGGACCAACTATGATGCTTGGCAACGTTTTATAGAAGAAAGAGATACACGTGGATTGGTTACCACGGGCGAAGGTGATAAGGCGGTGCTAGGTATCCCACTTCAGGCCTGAGGTAGATCTCAGGTAATGCCCAAGTGAGCTAGACTGGGAAACAGTCATAGCTACACCCAGGTATATATACATATGCCAAGACTATTACTAATACATGACTAATATATCGTGGAAGATGGTACAATAGATAAGAAAAAGGTGCAACCAATAGCAGAATAGACTCTTATCTATGATGTCATGGGTCTAGACCAGTCACATGATCTGACATCATAGGAGTCTAGGTCTGGTCACATGATCATGAGAAAAGAAAGATAGGGGGAAGTCACATGACCTGTTGTGACAAAATATAAAGAGGAAAAAGTGTAGTCTACGAGTGTACAAGTAGTGTAGTTAAGTTAAGTGAAACGAGTTCGTAACACTACCCCCTCCTTATGTCTCGACTTCCAGGCGAGAGAAACATTCGGGAGCAGTAGTAAAATTCTCATACGGCTTAAATAATGAAGAGAATTCAGCGAAAGTGACACCACGAACGCGACGAGGGGCGGAGGAGTGAGAGGCTTTAAAATCCTTGATAGCGTCCTGCGCATTGGCCAAGTTGTCCTCGGGTTCCCATGTACAGTCAGTTTCATCCCAACCCTTCCAATGGACAAGGTATTCCAGCTTGCCACGCTTGAGGCAAGAATCCACAATGGAGTCAACCTCGTACTCTATGAGATGGTCCTCGGTGACCACGATAGGGTCTGGACAAATCGCAGATTGTCCGTCGAGCAGTTCTCTATAAAGCTTTACACGAGATGTGTTGACAACGTTATGAATTTTCATAGAAGCTGGTAGTCGCAGTTCAACTGCATTAGAAAGGACGCGGGTGATGAGATACGGACCGAGCCATTTTGGGGAGAGCTTCCGTGAAGTGTAGGGAAGTGTGAGGTTGGACAAGGATAGCCAGACTTGCTGACCAACTTGGTAATCGGGATTGGCTGATCAAGAAGAGTCAGCCATAGCTTCCATTTTCATTCGTGTGGCTTCCAGAGCTGAATGAACTTTTTTGTGAGAGCGAGCAAGATCGCGACCGAACTGGTGGGAAGTTGCCAGGTTTTCAAAACCCATCTGAGGGGCGTAGTTATGGGTAATGGCAAAAGGAATGGTGCCAGTAGCCATCGTGAGGGTGTTATTGTGCTGGAACTGCACCAGCTTGAGCCATTCGGTCCACTTGGATTGTTTCTTGGCAACGTAGAGGTGGAGATACTGTTCAAGGCTGTGGTTTACTCGTTCGGTTTGCCTGTCTGTGTTACGAACTCGTTCTACTTAACCTAACTACACTACTCACACATTCGTAGTCTACACTTTTCTCCTTTATATTTTGTCACAACAGGTCACGTGACTTCCCCCTATCTTTCCTTTCTCACGATCACGTGACCAGACCTAGACTCCTATGACGTCAGATCATGTGACTGGTCTAGACCTATGACATCATAGATAAGAGTCTATTCTGCTATTGGCTGTACCTTTCCTTATCTATCGTACCA
>JBBPJV010001030.1:0-12023 GCA_038088915.1 Sutorius aff. eximius
AGAGATAATAGGAGCCTGATGGTCTCAAAGCGAGCAACTTGTGAAAAGGTTTCTTCAAAATCTATCCCATGGATTTGTGTAAATCCTTTTGTAACAAAGCATGCTTTGTATCGCCCATCTGATTTCTTAGCAAATAACCATCATCCTTTTATGGGTTGTCTTCCTGGCAGTAATTCAGCTTGATACCACTTCTTCTGTTCATCTCCAGGAAGTTCCACAATATTCCTGAACTGGTTCAGTATTTCGAAAATGTTTGCAGATGATGTAATGAGGTTATTGATGAACCTTGCACCACATAATTCTCCAAGATCTTCTTCATTTGTGGGAGTGTTAGGATGGGTAGGTTGTTCCATATCCTGTTGTCTCCCCATAGGTTCTACTCTTTGAGGTCTTACAGGAGGTTGCCTCGATTGTGGATCACATTTGATATTGACAGGATGTTGTTGTCCATAGAATTCTCTGGGGTGAATGAAACCTCCTCTAGGTAGAGGTTGGAATGCTGATGAAGGTGGTTGATATCTCGCAGTTCTCTTTGGATCTTGTCTTCCATAATGAGCATCCCAATCCTTTCCACTTGAAGGTCTATGGTCCTCGGCTGACTTTCTCTTAGTGCTGTAGGGTGCTGGTGGAATGACGACCTGTGATTTAGGAGGAGGTCTTCAAGGTGGTTTGAGATGTACTGGTGGAGGTAAATCCTGTGCAGGGCGCCTTGACTGTACAGGTGAATGAATAGGTATCCTCGAAGGTTGCAGCTTGGAAGGTGAGCCATAAAGGTATCATCTTCTTCTTCAGAATCTTTCTCAACATGAGCTTGTTTGCCTTTGGAAGAAGTTGGCTTTGGAGGCAGTCTCACCAGTGGTGGTGCACTCAATGATCAACCTGAAGGTGTATTTGAGGGTGTGTGTTCCCTTCCCCTCTGGAACTGTGGGATAGAAGGTAGTGAGCCTCCTTGAATTCCTAAATGTGGCGTTGGTCCATATTCATCTTGGGTGTCCCCTTGATTACTCTTGGTCTCTGATCCATGATGCTGTTGGACAATGCTATCAGGGATGTCTTGAAGTAAGGTTGGTTTGTTGTTCTTATGATGCTCTCCTGAGCAGTATGGAAACATTGATTCATCAAATTGCACCTGGCTAGAGGCAATGACTGATCTCAATATCTTGTCCCAGAAAAAATAGCCTTTTGTTCTATCAGGGGACGAATATCCAATGAATGTAACTTCCTGAGCTCTGGAGCCTAGTTTGTTTGGACAGTCTTCTTTAGGGATAAAAACATAGGTTCTGCATCCAAAGACACGAAGGTGTGCGCAGTTTGGCTTTTTGCTGGTCCAGAGTTCAAAATGGAGTCCTCCAATCAAGTCGGCACATGGGTTGATGATTATACAAATAGGTTGCACATGTGACAGCATCTTGCCAGAAGGAATTGGGAAGGCATGGGGTTATGCACATACAATTGGACTTTTCAAGTATAGTCTGATTGTGCTGCTCTGCACATCTGTTCTCTTGAGGAGTTCTGGGATGCGAAACTTGGTGTTCGATTCCTGTGGCCACAAGAAAAGATCGCATTTCTGCTCCCATATATTCCCCACCTCGATCTGTATGAAGCTTGGCAACTTTCTGTCCAGTTTGCACTTCAGCCCAAGCTATGAATTCCTTGAGTGCGATAAAGCATTCTTCCTTCTTAAGAAGTCATGACATCCATACCCAGAGTAATCATCAATGAATGTGATTATCCATTTGTTCTTCTCGTGAGAATGTAGAGGCATTTCACAGAGATCAGAATGGATCAAGCCCAATGTCCTGTTAGTGCGAGATTCATTCTCAGGAAAGATTCTTCCTGTCATCTTTCTGACAAGACAGCCTTTACACAGTTCCGTACAAAGATGCCTTGTGTTTGCTTTCTCCATACTTGATGACAGTGAAGGTTTTCTGTTCTTTTGACCATCCCTTCCATTGAATACAATGCCATTATCTTGCCCTGAATTTTTTTGAATTTTGTGACATAGTAGGCCAGTCGCAAAGAACTGGAGGTTGGGTTTCAGGAAAACACAATTCAGGAACACCTGAGACATGCTCAGTCAGGTGTTTGAGGGTCAAATCTGATGCATGTCTGAAGCAATGATGCCATAGGACTGATGAACTGTTCTCCAGGGAATGCACCCTAGGCAGCTTGGGCAGAAGAACCCGAGTCCAGTGCAAAGGGCTGTGCTTGTCGATAGCCTGAGAAACTAAAGCAAGATTTCCATTGAGTTTCCATATTTTCGTTCCTTCCAGATCTGATGTAACCTTGTATCCGTTTTGAGAGTCTTCATGTCAATAGCAACCTAGTAGAGGCTTGAGATGCATACCAGACTCCAGTCAAGGATAGAGATTCCAGATCGTGTTGTTGTGTATGGTTACATTGCCAGGTCCATTCAATTCCAGAAGTATCCCCTTTGCAGTTTTAGCTCTTCTTTCCTTCTTGGCAAAAGAAGTAAAGTTAGCTAAAAAGGGACTGATGTGGTCTGTTGAACCACTATCCATTCTTTAGAACACCAGTCAGTTTATCTTCTATGTTAGTGATGGGATTGATATAGATCATTGAGAGGTAAATCTGAGAGTAAACCTTGGACTGCTGGCCTTCCTAGGAATTGGCCTAGGAGTTGACTCCAGACCAGTCTTAGGGTTCACACCAGAGTACCAGTCAAGATCATAATCACATTCCTCATCTACATAACCAGGGAGTTACTCTGACCCACCCCAGACATTGATGTTGTGTGAGTCAAGGCCACATGTCCACTGGCCATGAGAGTTTCGATCAGTGTTGTCCAGATAGGACAACACGACCTTGTTGCGATGAACTTGACCTTTCCTCTTTATTGGCCATTGCACTCTTCTTCAAGAAGGGGAAAGAAGGTACCTCAATGAAAGGGCATGGTGGAAGATTCCACTTTTCCTTCTCCTTCATATCGGAGCTGTCCATCTTCATTGTATGCTTCCATTGCCATGTTGTAATCTTCTTCAGCAATCTCAATGGCCTGTTGGTCTATCTCCACTCGTTCTTCTGCAGTGATCTCCATACATTCCTCAAGGGTAGGAGTAATCTCCTCAATCTGAGCAACCTGCTCGAACGGTGGTCCCCAAGAGGTGTTGGAGGGTTCTAGAATGATCTTGCAGTGATTAATGATGTGGTGATTGCTGATTGTGACACCTGTGGACAAAACTTCTTCCGCCTCTTCTGGTTCTTCCATGATTGGCTTTAAAGTTAGAGCGTGATTGCCAATCTTCCGAGTTTCACAGCCTTCTTCATCTTCATCAATCTCCATGACAACTGCATTTGTCTCTTCATTTGAATCAAACTCCACAAAGTGAGCATGGGATTTTCCTTTCCCTTTGCCTTTCTTCTTGTGTGTGGCAACTACGGTGGCATTAGCTTTACCTTTGCCTTTGGGCTTTCTGTAAAGGTCCCAACAGTGATCTTCAATATGTCCGGTCATCTTGCAGTGTCTGCAAGTCACAGACTTTCCATGATTGTGAGCAATGGCCATAGCCTGAGTTTGATTGACCTGAGTGGTCTGATGCTGATGCTGTGGCTTCTTCGGCTGATTCTGACTAGATCTGCCATGCCTAGACAGGTGAAGGTTCTGCTCTGCTAGCAGCTTTGCAATGATCATGTCGGGCTTGAAGTCTGCTGTAGTTATGGTAGAGATGAGAGTAGAAATAATGGCTTGATAACTGTGTGGTAGCGCATTGACAAGCAACATGGACTGGAGATCAGTTGGAATGCTGAGTCCAGCAGTGGAGTATTTTGCAATGAGGTCCATATAAATGGAGTACCCTTGTTGCATGTTGTCTCCAATGTGATATCCGGCGAGACAGTGGTTCATCATAGTAGCAGGTCAGACATGCTTGAGAGATGATTGAAAACACATCATGAGGATCTGTAGGGGGAATCCTGCTATAGGGACGAAGACCGATTTGATAAAGGTCAATCACTTGGATGTGAGCTAGACAACCAGTTTGAAGGAGTCCCATTTGTGACATGGATCCGAGTCTGGTAAATCATTTAAGGATGGGAAATAATGGAGCTGTTGAAGCTGGGGTGTGTCCTTCTGGTATATGAACCTCCCAATTGTGACTTGTCATCATACTTCTCTAGAGTCTCCGACCTCGTTGAAGGTCTTGAAGGCCTGATGTCAGTCCACGAGAGGGTAATCTCTCAGTGGGTATTCTAGCTTGTAAACTTTGAAACCTAACTCCCAAGGGGTGATCAGTTGTTCGACCTTTAGGGGATTCACCAAGAAGGGTAGGCAAAAGGGTAGGCAATGAGGATCAAATGGAATCTGAATGTTGGGAAGGTGTTGAAGGTCGAGAAATCCCAGGAGCAATGTCATGGAGAGATACTTGGTGAGGTGGTGGTGTAGGATCACAGTTGGAACTGTATTGTAGAAAGTCATGCAGTTGACAAGATTGAGCTGGATGTACTGGAGTATCATGATGCAATTGTTGCCCTCAGCATGTCTGATGATGACAAAGATTCTGTCACAAACATTCCAGGCTAGAGCACCTGGAAAGTGCTGATGAACCATCAGATCATTGGTGCTGATCAACAAAGTTTGCATGGCTAGAGTAGAGTGGTGAAGGATGGGAAGTGTTGCAATCCTGATGAGAACAGTGTTCTTCGAACTCAGCATTTGGATGAAAACAAGGATGTAGGGATGCAAAGATAGGGTTCACAGCTCTATCTCCTCTTGATTGAGAGTAGGAAGGTAGGGAGCAATTTCCTTCCATTGTGTTCCATGTCTTTCAAACTGCTGATCAAGAAACCACTTGGCATGTTCTCCTTTATTCTATCAGGCTCTATATCAGTATTATAAGAACCTGCCTGTAACTGCTTGAAAACCCCAAGCTAGATCTCCCTAAATCAACCTCTTGACTCATTTTCTCATCACTAGCTTTCCTTTGAACCCTTGAACAACTTGTTCCTTATCTAAGTGGACACTCTACCTCTGAACCTCTGAACCTCTGTTACCTTGTTGCCTCTTTATAAGTAGGCCCTCTTTCTTGAACCCTTGAACCTTTGTCATCCATTAGGGCTACCTCCATCCCTACCCACGCTGGTCATAACAGAAAGGAGTATTGCAAAGCATGGAGAATTTCAGAATTTTAGGAGATGGTATCATTTTTCAAGAGGATAATAATCTCAAGTATATTTCAGGAAGGTCCTATTACAGTTGGATCTTGGGACACCCTGGTAACTCTTTTTTCTCCTCTCTTATTATACTAAGCCATACTGGTGTTATGATCTGTTTCCATTTTCTCCTTCTCTACTGTACTACTATTACAATATGTCAGCTCCTGCTGGACATTGTTTCTTTTCTTGTGCTGACTCCACTTAGTCACTGTAATGAGCCCAAGGAGGAACTCATTAAGGGCAAGGCGAACCTCTAATCCTAACCCCAAGCGCATGGCATTGGAGGGCCACCTGATGACATGCTAACCACGATCTATAGAGAAGAGGCTGGGTATGACATCCAGCAATGGTGTATATGATGAGAGGTAAGGAATGGTTAGTCTGTATGAGCACCTCTCACTGGAAGGGAAGCATATAGCAACAGAGGCTGCTCCCCCTTAGATCCAGGTGATGCACAGGAAATACGACTAAGTCCCAAGTACAATGTAGTCCAAAGTGTAGCGAAAGTGAAGTACTAGCTAGGCTAACCCTAGACTAGGATAAAAGTTAGGTTAAAGGGAACAGTATCATAACACTATCCCCCTCCTAGGTTTTGCTTCTCCAGGCAAAACTAAGGGCTGTGAAAATAAAAACGAAACTACTAAGTGTCCATAAAATGAGTGAAAACGGCACCTGAAACAAAGTTCGAAAAAAACAAGTGAAAAACCACCCAAGGAAGGGGTGCTAGAACCAACAGAGGGGACCTCTCCAGTCCTCCCTCTAGCTCGTCCCTATGAGGAACCTCTGTTTATAGTCATCAAAGGTTCGGGCTCCATATACACTTCGCCCTCACCAATTTCTCCTATTCACTACGGTATTATCCCCACTACCTATCCCCTTCCTACATGAGCTGGTCCCCAGCGAGTCACTTCATCGAAAAAGAACAAGTTCATTTTTGTGACGACAAAAATGAAAAAAAATCGGCTGAAAACGGAAAATAAGGCTCCCAGGTGTGTTAAACCTGTACAAAGGGCCATGAAACTCGAAAGTCCGAGACATACCCCACCTCCAAAGGTCTGAAAACCAAAACCAAAAAACTAAACTAATATCAACCGGCTTCTTTCAAGGTCTCCCCTGTTGGCATCAGCGAATACTAATCTAATCTAAATACAATATACAATCGCCATCTTTTGAGATCTAATCTCATCAGGATCGACTGTGTGAAACAACAAACCAAAAGAAGGGATGTGGTCATGGCAACTAAGCCATCTCCATATGACCAATATAGTAAACTAATTAAAAGAAAAGAAACGACTGCGGTGACTTGATGTCAAAGTGTAAACTACTACTAAATCTGTCCAAAGTGTAAACGTCCACTATAAGTCCGTAAATGTCTGTCAAAGTGTAACTAATGTCCATTGTGACCTATGGCATATGCGTCTTCAGCTGCCACTCTTTCAGGACTTACAACTCGTAAAGACAACTCCAAAACAAAAAGAATGCTTGCATTCATGCGGCAGGTAGATACCTCCAGTGTTAATGATTCCAGATATGGGAGCGACCCCTGGAACCCACCGAAGCTACCTGAGGCACAGACTTGGGCACGGAAATGAATAAGGTAGGTTCAACAACTCAACTACTAGTTAGGTAATCAAGAGGTCTCCCCTGTTGGGAATGGATCACACTTTTTCATTAATGTCTGAAGGCTAACAGACCAACTCAGGGACAGTTTTACCTCATAACCCGAAATTGGAGGCCGCGCTTTTTCTCATGGAAAGGCTAAACCATCTTCTTTTTCCAGGGGAAGGATAACCCCAAAATAAACCGTGCACTTTTTCTGTAGAAGGCTAACTACCCAAAAGAAACCATTGCACTTTTTAATGCATGGGAAGGCTAACCCAAGTTCATCAGACCATAGGGTGATCAACCTCAAAGGGATACAGTTTCAACTCCTAAACCCAATTGGAGAGCAGCACAGTTTAACATCATGAGTAGTATGGACGCAGTGGCCAAGACTAGGCCGGAAGGGACACAGTTTAATCTCATATGCCCAAATGGAGACAATGCCAGGGAAAGTTTAACCTCGTTACTGGCGTTGGAGGTATGATAACCTAATCATACCTTGATAACTAATCTATCGTACGAAAAGGGAGGAATACAATCGGCTTCCTGTTATCTATCTTTCAAGACAACTCTCAGCTTCATGTGGCAGAATAGATGTGGCTGGCGAGATCACAAATAGACTATGGATGGGATGGGGGTAAATGTCCAATACTCTAAAAGCCCTTGCACTCGTCAGTGAGGAACTACCTCCTGCGATTGTTCAGGTACTTTTGTAACGAATATCGTAAAGAGTCCAACTTCGTGTAATGTTCGTAATCAACTATAGTAGTTGTCCGTAATGATGTCCATGCTCTTTGAATGCGTTATACAAATGGCTGACAACTACTAAGTGAAACCTAACCGTAAAGTCCGAAGACAACTATGGACCATGAGCTGTGTTATGCGAATGACTTATGCCCTGATAACGATGCTATCTCATAAAACATAATGTGGCTGTTCCAACTACTTCTGTACTAGGCCGAAGAAAGTCCTATCAATCAACATGGGCCAGATGCCTGTTTAGGACTTATAACTCATAACCACATGCGATGGTAAATAATGAAACAGTAGGTGGCTGATCAGACACACCCTCGGCAAATGCTGGCACTGAAAGCAACTAATGCCCAGCCTTCCAGGTAGGATGGATCTTGTGGGGCCAGCAGCGAAGCATTCATCCCCGATCCCCCTCCTAGGTAAAAACTCCAACTATGGCCACATTGGCCCTTGACTTGGTCTCGATGACCCAAAATGTTGGACGCGATGTCCCCAGTGAGTACTACTAACTAAAGGTGGGATATGGGCGATCCCCCTCCTATGTCTGATATAACCTAAGTTACTATCTATCATAAATGACAACGGGAATGTGCTGATACCCACGTCCTGTGTTCTTTAAATAACCTCAGCCTGGCTAACCCGGTATGGTCATCACTAATGGGTACGACCCCATAGTGGTGCTAAAGTCTGCAAGTGCAGGAAAATGAATGTGGTACTGATGTGGTGCTGGTACAGCTATGGTTTAACGTCCTCAATGGACATGCCAATTAAGGTACTCCCCTAAAGGTACAGGGGTCTGCGAAGTAAAGTCTGCGAAAGCTCAGGAGGGCCCACTTTATGCCTGTGGGGCAGCATCCAGACAGAGCAGAGTGCGCAATCAGTAATGTCAGTCTTGTCAAAGTGTAATGAGCCCAAGGAGGAATTCATTAAGGGCGAGGTGAACCTCTAACTCTAACCCCAAGCACACGGCATTGGAGGGTCACCCGATGACGTGCTAACCACGATCTATAGAGAAGAGGCTGGATATGACATCCAGCAACGGTGTATATGATGAGAGGTAAGGAACGGTTAGTTTGTATGAGCACCTCTCACTGGAAGGGAAGCATATAGCAACAGAGGCCACTCCCCTTTAGACCCAGGTGATGCACAGGAAATACGACTAAGTCCCAAGTATGATGTAGTCCAAAGTGTAGCGAAAGTGAAGTACTAGCTAGGCTAACCCTAGACTAGGATAAAAGTTAGGTTAAAGGGAATAGTATCATAACAGTCACCCTTTCTTTCTTTCCACACCACTGGCTCTGTCAGTGCCTTCCTTCATCAGTCATTACTTACAAACTGCCTTGTTCTCTCTGACTATATAGTACTACCTTCTATGGCAACTCTTTCCCAGGCCTTAGTACTATATAAACCCCATAGTCTCTTAGGTATTTCCCCACACTAGTTCTCTCCTGTACCACTATCATCTACAATCTCAACTTTTCACAAAGGACATCATCCTTGTGTGACTCTTGCAAGACCAGCTGCTGACTATCCTCTTACAAAGGGGGTTGGACTCTTAGTGGACATTATATCTCAGACTTAGTGAGGCATTGCATTCTCATTCCTTGGAGTATTACATCCATCCTCATCACTTGTCCTTGTTAATCATCTATCCTCTGTTGAGTGGTAGTTTACTTTCTTGAACATGTCTTGCTGCCACATCATAGGCAGCTCATCTTGATCTTTCTTTATTGATCCAACCACTACTAGTTATAGGTGATTCATTAGGAGCTACATCTGGTCCTACCCAGAATAGCTGTAACAACTAGTGTCTCTGTGCAGACTACTTTTCTCTATGCTGCTTCTATCAGATCCTCTAAATAGTGAAACAAGACTAAGGATGCACTTGTTGGGTGATGTGAACCTCTAATCCTAATCTCAAGCACATGGCATTGGAGGGCTATCCCAATGGCATGGCTAACAACCAAACAGAGAGAGTAGAACTGGATATGACATCCAGCAATGTGTAACAATGAAGAGAATAATGAATGGATAGTCAATGCTTGAGATGTCACACTGAAGAGGACATATGGCAACAGTAGCCATCTCCTTGGATCCAGGTATTGTCCAGGTTGGCAAGACTGGAAGAATCAGTTGAGTCTCACCAGATCCTTTATATATGCAAAGGGCCTATGCACAGACCATGCTGTGCCAATATACTGTATGTACTAATACAGAGTGAAGAAGGTGGTGATGTAAAAGGCTAGACTATGATGTAATGATCTAGGCCTGATGACATCATAAGTATGTAATGGTCTGTAAGTATGTATGGTCACATGACTAGGTCATATGCCAGGGACAAGAAGTAGAAATCATGTGACAAGATTGGATGCAGACTGATCATATAAGCCATAGCACAGGAAATATGATGAAGTTCAATGCTAGTACTAGGCTAACCCTAGACTAGGGGTAAAAGTACAAAAAATTATGCTGAAGGGAACAGTATTGTAATAGGTAGCACTACTTTCTATCATCTGTAGTGCCTCTGCTGACCTCCTCTGAGGCATGAGGCCCCTTTCATCTATTCTTTCACATATTTACAACTGGCTTCCACCATTTCCCTTCACTGTGGCACTTTCCTATCATTCCACTTATTTTTCCTTTCTCCTAGATCCAATTGGCTTCCATCTGAGTACAACCTGTTTCACCTCTATCCCCTTTCTAAGGGTTTCTGACTGATTGGATAGGACTATCACTATTTCAGAGTAACCCTAGTAGACCTTTCCATAGCCTTACCTGGGAAAGGGTAGTCATTTATATATGCAGTGCTTGCTACCTGTACATTAGTCTTAGCATAACCACTAAATCCACCTCTTGAACTTGGACACTATCATGTCATCCTTAAGAATCCCTAGGAATTCCCTCTGGAACACTAGAGGGCAAGCCCCTCTCTCTGCAACAACAGCATCAGTAGCCTTGTTTGTGCTGCCCCTCAAAACCCCATTTGTTTAGCAACATGGTCATGACAGTATGCCCCCAGTCCTGTTGTAATGGATTCAGAATTGGATTGAAGAGCAATGAATTAAGCTTCTTGACTGGCTTGCATAGTCTTCAGCCCTCAGTTCAATTAAGCACACCTGAAGTCATTTGAGATAAAGTTGAAACTACATCCAGAGGTTCAACTCCTAACTCCAACCTGGGGTCATGACCTGACAGCAACCACTATCTGATGTGATAATAGAGAGGACTGGCTATGACACCCAGCAATATTGTGTGATATAATAAGGGGATAGTCCTGTATGAGGTCACATATTAGTGAGGGCATATAGCAGCTAAGGCCACTCCTATTACTCTAGGTGATTCCTGGGTTGACAAGACTAGGGGTGCTAGTCCTGATCCTGGGGCTTTATATAATGCCAAGGGCCTGTGCACAGACCAAGCTGTGCCAAGCTCATACATGAATAATTACTTAAATAGATAGTGTGTGTGATATAATTAAATAAGTGATGTCCAAAGGATGTATCATGTGATCCTAGGAGGTCACATGACCGGAAAAGATGCAAATCACATGACAGGTCAGATGACCAGCTGATCATGTGATCTATAGTACAGTAAATAGTGTAATGAAGTATACAGTCCGAAGGTAATAAGTAAAAAGTGTACAAAAGTGTAGGAAAGTGTACAGAAAATTAAGCTAATGAGGATGTGTTTTGTAACACTATCCCCCTTCTAAGTTTTGCTACTCCAGGCAAAGGTAGGTCTGTGAAAATAAAGAAGAGAAAGAAAAAAAAAGAAAAAAGTGTCATAATGATGGTATTGTACTATTGCACATGTGTTGTAACCAAAAATCAAGTCAAAAGCATTCAAAAAAGAGTGAAATAAGCACAAAAATAACTATCTGATGTGAAAAAAAGTAATCTGGGGAAGGGGGGTGCAACTCTGGATGGAACTCCAGACAGACTACTTCAGGCTCCCCATTCAGCTTGCCTTCCACAGAGGCTCCACTTCATAGTTGTCAAGGTTCAGGCTTCATTCTTCTGCCCTCACCAATTCTCCTATTTGTATTGCTATTATCCTCCCAATACTATCCCCCTTCTATATCAAGCTTGTCCTGAGCTTGCACATATTGGAAATGCCAAAGGGAAAGAACAATGGAGAAGATTTTTTTCCAGGATGAAAAAAAAAACACCTGTTTTTCATTTGAGAACTAGCTTGTTCCAACAGCCAACACCAAAGTCTGAGATTTACTGCCATCTTCCAAATGTAGAGACACCCATCTGGATCAATAAACTCCTAAGTCTGAGAAACACTAAATAACAGGAGATCTGGAAATTGTTCAGAAAGTCTGAAAACTCCTAAGTAAAAAGCTGGAAATTATCCACATCTTCCTGATTTGCACCAGTTAGCTTAGACAACTCCTTGAATGGAAACTGGTAGTCTGAGAAAATCCAATGATTTTTGTTTAACTACTTTTAACAATGTAAATCATAAAGAAAAGCATAAACTTCCACTAAATA
>JBBPJV010001031.1:0-12004 GCA_038088915.1 Sutorius aff. eximius
AACATGTGATAAGGTCACAGGACAGTTGTTGAAAGGGATGAGTGGTGGAGGAACAAATAGGGGAAAGCGGTGGGCAGGAGGGATGGATATTGACTTTGGTGGCTTGACAAGCATTGCAGCCAGCAATGAAATTCCAGACATAGGAGGTGAGCCTGGGTCACCTGTGATGAGCCCAAGGAGGAACTCATTAAGGGCGAGGTGAACCTCTAACCCTAACCCCAAGCGCATGGCATTGGAGAGCCACCCGATGATGCACTAATGATGATCGATAGAGAGAGAACCGGCTATGATGCCTGGCAACATTGTATGATGATGAGAGAATGAATGGAACAGTCAAGTATGAGCCATCACACTGGAAGGAAAGCATAGAGCAGCTGATGGCCACTCCCCCTTAGACCCAGGCTATGCACAGGTTGACAAGACTAGAGGGAATCCAGTCCGTCTCACCATGCCCTATATATATGCAGAGAGGCCAGCGCACAGACCATGCTGTGCTGTACCCCTTATAGTAATACAGGCATGTCTAAGGTAACGAGAGAGGTGATGTAAGGGGCTAGACTATGATGTAATGGTCTAGATCCTATGACATCATAAGTATGGTAAGAGTCCATGAGTACGTAATGGTCACATGACTAGGTCACATGCCAGGGACAGGAAGGGCAATCACATGACAGGATTGGGTGCAGACTGATCATGTGAGCTATGGTACAGGAAATACGACAAGTCCAATGTGTAGTGATCATAAGTACTAGCTAGGCTAACCCTAGACTAGAATATAGTTAGGTTAATGGGGACGGTCTCACAACACTATCCCCCTCCTAGGTTTTGCTTCTCTGGGCAAAACTAAGGGCTGCGAAAAGAAAAACTAACGTAGAGTCCATAAAAAGAGTGAAACGGCTCATGAAACAAAAGTTCAAAAAGTCTGCAAAAAACCACCCACAGAAAGGGGTGCTAGAACCAACAGAGGGGACCTCTCCAGTCCTCCCTCTAGCTCATCCCTACAAGGAACCTCCATTCATAGTTGTCAAAGATTTGGGCTCCATATACACTTCGCCCTCACCAAATTCTTCTATTCACTATGGTATTATCCCCACACCTATCCCCTTCCTGTCAAACTTGGTCCCCAGGTTTGAAAAGGCGAGTGGCAGAGAGCATGCAAAAAGAATGAAGTCATTTTTGTGATGACAAAAATGAAAAAAATTGACTGAAAATGGAAAATAAGGCCTCCAGGTGTGTGAAACCCATACAAAAGGCCATGAAACTCCAAAGTCCGTGGTGTAACCCCACCACAAAGGTCCAAAACCAAAAAACTAAACTAATATCAACCAGCTTCTTCCAAGGTCTCTCCTGTCGGTATCGGTGAATACTAATCTAATCTAAATAATAATCAACCACCGTCTTCTGAGATCTAATCTCATCGGGATCAGTTGTACAAAAACTAATACTAAAGAATGGATGTGGTCATGGCAACTAAGCCATCTCCATACGATCAACATATTAAACTAATTAAGGAAAAGGAAACGACTGCGGCAACTTGATGTCAAAGTGTGATACTACTACTACTATGAAAATGTCAAAGTGTAAAGTCCAACTTGTGTCCGTAAAACATCTGTCAAAGTGTAAACTAAAATGTTCGTTGTGACATACAACATATGTGTCTCCATCTACCACTCTTTCAGGCGACATTGACAACTCAAACCCTGCTAGGCTTTTCCACACTACTTTGGTACTAGGCTTCACAATGAAACAAAGGGTGCTTGCATCCATGCGGCAGGCAGATATCTCCAGTGATAATAATTCCGGATATGGGAGCGACCCCTGGAATCCACCGAAGCTACCTGAGGCACAGACTTGGGCACAGAAATAAGGATGGTAGGTTCAACAACTCAACTACTAGTTAGGCAATCAAGAGGTCTCCCCCATTGGGAATGGAATGCACTTTTTCATTAATGTCTGAAGGCTAACAGACCAGATCAGGGACAGTTTTACCTCATAACCCTAAATTGAAGGCCATGCTTTTTCTCATGGAAAGGCTAAACCATCTTCTTTTTCTAGGGGAAGGATAACCCCAAAGCAAACCATGCACTTTTTCCATAGAAGGCTAACTACCCGAAAACACCGATGTACTTTTTAATGTGTGGGAAGGCTAACCCAAGTTCATCAACCATAGGGTGATCAACCCCAAAGGGATACAGTTTCAACTCCTAGACCCAATTGGAGAGCAGCACAGTTTAATGTCATGAGCAGTATGGATGCAATGGCCATGGATCGGCCAGAAGGGACACAGTTTAATCTCATATGGAGACACCAGGGTGCAGTTTAACCTTGTAAGCCTGATTGGAGGCCTAGGCCACAGTTTAACCTTGTAAGCCTGATTGGAGGCTAGTAACTAATCTAGCCTCAATGAAACTAAACTAGGAAGAATACAATCCTCTATCCTGTCATCTATCTTTCAAGACAACTCTCGGGATTTATGCAGCAGAATAGATGTAGGTGGCAAAACTACGAATCGAGATTGGATGGGGGTAAAAACAATCCAAGACCCTTGCACTCATCAGCAAGGAACTACCTCCTGCGATTGTTCAGGTATCTCGAAAAGGGAAACTATTGTAATGTCCGATTCCACATAATAAGTCCATATTCAACTATAGTAGTTGTCCATAAACATTCATTACTTTTGAATGTGGTATACAACTGGCTGACAACTACTAGGTATAGATACTGTAATGTCCAAAATAACTGTGGACCGTAGATGCATTATACAAACGACTGATACTTGATGCTATGCTATTCATAAAAACATAATTGCTTTTTCCACTGCATCGGTACTAGGCGAAGAAGAGTCCTATCAATTGACATGGGCCAGCTGCCAGTTTAGGACTTATAACTCGAAACCACATGCAACGGTAAATAACAAGAACATAGGTGGCTGATCAAGCACACCCTCGGCAGATGCTGGCGCTGAAAGCAACTATTGCCCAGCCTTCCAGGCAGGTAAGATCTTGTGGGGCTGGCAGTGAAGCGTTCTATCCCCGATCCCCCTCCTAGGTAAAAAACTCCTACTAATGGCCGCATTGGCCCTTGACTATGGTCTCGATGACCCCTACTACTATGAAGGCAGGACATGGGCAATCCCCCTCCTATGTCTGATATAGGCCATATGGCACTACTACCTAACATATACATGATGACGATGGAAATGTGCTGATACCCACATCCTGTGTTCTCTAAATAACCTCAGCCTGGCTAACCCAGTATGGTCATCACTAATGGGCATGACCCCATTGCAGTGCTAAAGTCTGCAAGTGCAGGAAAACAAATGACTACTGATGTGACTAGCATATGCTACTGTTTAATGTCCTCAACAGACATGCCAATTAAGGTACTCCCCTAAAGGTGTCGGGGGTCTGCAAAGAAGAAGTCTGTGAAAGCTTGGGAGGGCCCACTTTATGCCTGTGGGGCAGCATCCAGTCAAGCACAGTGTGCGATATCAGTAATAGTCAGTCTTGTCAAAGTGTAATGAGCCCAAGGAGGAACTTATTAAGGGCAAGGCGAACCTCTAACCCTAACCCCAAGTGCATGGCATTGGAGGGCCACTGTAATGAGCCCAAGGAGGAACTCATTAAGGGCGAGGCGAACCTCTAACCCTAACCCCAAGCGCATGGTGTTGAAAGGCCACCCGATGATGTGCTAACCATGATCTATGAGGAGTAGGCCAGGTATGACGTCTGGCAATGGTGTACGATGATAAGGATAACAAATGGAATAGTTTGTATGAGCCATCACACTGGAGGGGAAGCATAGAGCAGCTGATGGCTGCTCCCCCTTAGACCCAGGCTATGCACAGGTTGACAAGACTGGGAGGAAACCCAGTCTGTCTCACCATGCCCTATATATATGCAGAGAGGCCAGCGCACAGACCATGCTGTGCTGTACCCCTGATATCTAAATAAGGACATGTCTATGTAATGAGAGAGGTGACGTAAGGGGCTAGACTATGACATAGTGGTCTAGACCCTATGACATCATAGATACGTAATAGTCCGTAAGCTACTATGGTATGTATGGTCACATGACTAGGTCATGTGCCAGGGACGGGAATGGCAGTCACGTGATGTGGTCACGTGCTATGGTACAGGAAATATGGTGAAGTCCAATGTACAATGTAGAGTCCATAATGTAGCGAAAGTGTAGTACTAGCTAGGCTAACCCTAGACTAGGATAAAGTTAGGTTAAAAGGGAACGGTATCGTAACACATGAGGGATAGACGGAGGAGGGACTAGGCAAGTATGGGAGTACTATGTCCTAAGTACCAGGTAGAAACTAGTGTAAGGGAATACTACAAGGAAGGTGTGAGTCTTATATAGTAAGGCGAGCGCAGGAAAGTAGTATCCATAATAGGAAGGGAAGAATAAAAGAGATACTAAGGTATACCTCATCGGAGAGCCGAGAGGAGAGACAGAGAGATCTATGCTAAGAATACAACAGACAACTGTGGGTCCAAGGGCGAAAGATCTATAGTAGGAATACAATAGAGAGCCATGGGTCCAGGGTAGGCAGAAAGAAAAGGAATAGGCCATATTAGGATATCTGGTGGTAAAGGGAAAGGGAACACTGGGATTCCATAAGGGGAACTTGTGTAGAACATGAGGAAGAAGGGCAATCTAAGATGACGAACTGTGAGGTGAGTCATCAGAGGCAGTAGTCCATGATCCATGCTTGGTGGTGTGGGAATGGCTACGAAAAGGATAATAATCATGTGAGTAGAAGAATCACGTGATGAGTAAAATGTAGTCCATGGGGTTCGGACACTGAAGTGTAGGAACAGCTACAGGGTCTGCAGTATAGTGAGCATGGGAGTGTGAGCTAGACTGTGAGACAAAGGAGAAGTCAAAGGGGTCTACAGGGTAGTGAGCATTAGGAATGTGAGCTAGACTGTGAGACAAGGGAAGTAAAAAGGAAACAAATCGTAACATGGAGGAGGAAGGAGGGGAAACGGAGGACTAAGTAGAGTACAGTAATAGACTTTTTGTTTTTTGTTTTGTTTTGTTTTTTGTTTTTTGTCTTTGTTTTTTGTTTTTTGTTTTCTTTATGTTTCTTTTCTTTAAATATATGGTAATCAAAGGTATGACAGAGGAAAAGAAAAGGCAATGGAGTGACCAGAAGACAGCAGAGAGAAAGAAAAAAAGTGAGAGTGTGACAGAGACTCCTATTCTGGATTGGGAAGCGGCCCAGCCTTACCAGGATACCTCTGATGGAAGTCCACAACAAGATCCTTCACATTTGCCAACTCTGTGGCTAGAAGCCAGAAAGTCTCATCATCAGTTCCCTCATATCCGAGCCAATGCACCAGGTACAGGAGTTGGCAATGACACCTTCTCTGATTGATCTTGGAATTGAGGATCTCCATAATCTCATACTCCAGTTCTCCATTGACCTCCACAGGAGGTGGTGGAGGTTGGACATGGTTTGATATAGTATTCGGAGTTGAAGGTTCTAACTGTGAGACATGAAAAACAGGATGAACAGAACGGAGGGAGCCCAGTAAATGTAGAGTAAAAGAATGACTACCCGGATGGGCAATAATCAGAAATGGACCAAGATTTTTCTCAGAAAGTTTTTTAGAAGGGCAAGTAGAATGGAGGTATTTGGCTTTCATGTATACCATATCTCCAACTTTGAAGTCAGGAGCAGGGCTATGCTTTGCATCAGCAGGACCTTGGTACTGCTTCTGCACTTCTGACATCTCCGATCAAAGGAACTCATGGAGTCCATCCAAATCAGTGACGAAGGAGGAAGCTGCAGAGGAGGTCGGGGAACGGTCAGAGTAAACAGAAAAGTTCAGGTGATAACCCTTGTTCACAAAGAACAGAGAAACACCAGTGGTAGCACTAGGTGCATTGTTGTAGGCAAATTCTGTGAGGGAAAGAAAATCAGCCCAATTATCTTGCTGGTAGTTACAATAGACCCAGAGGTATTGCTCTAGAGTCTGGTTAGCATGCTTCATCTGTCCGTCACCTTCTGGGTGATAACTGGAGGTGAAATGGAGATGCATATCCAGCACTTTACCTAAGGATCGGAAGAAGTGAGAAACAAACTCAGAGCCCCTGTTGGAAGTGACATGGGACAGAACTCCATGCTTGGAAAAGACATGGATGAGGAATAGCTTTGTAAGATCAGCAGAAGTCACGATATCATGAGTAGAAATGAAAATGGCCTGTTTAGACAACTGATCAATGACAACAAGGATGGCAGTGAAGCCCTCCAAGGGTGGAAGCTGCTTGATGAAATCCATGGAAATTGAGTTCCACGGTTTCCCTGGAATGGGGAGTTGTTTGAGGAGACCATAAGGCCAATGCCGGGGGACCTTGGTGCAGGTGCAGGATGTACAAGAACTGATGTAGTCCTTGATGAATGACCGAATACCCAGCCAGGTATACTTACGATGGATGAGCTCCAGAGTATGGTTCTGTCCAAAGTGGCCCGCAGTCGGATGGTCATGGAATGTCCAGAGGATATAGAGTCGAAGGTCTTTGGCTTCCAGGACATAGATGCGGTTGTCGTGAAGTAAGAAGCCATCTGAGGAGATGGTCCATCAAGGATCTGTCAAAAATTCAGCAGAGAGGAGCAGAGAAGCAATGGGATCGATGGAGAGAGAGGAGAGAATGTTAGAGCAGAGTTGCTTGATGTTGACAAGGAAAGAGGCCTGAAGGATCAGAGCTTTGAAATAAGTTGCTCAGAGGGACGAAGTGTTGTGAGACTGTCCCCGTTAACCTAACTTTATCCTAGTCTAGGGTTAGCCTAGCTAGTCAACACTTTCACTATGCTTTACGGACTACATATTTCCTGTACCATAGCACGTGACCACATCACGTGACTACCATTCCCGTCCCTGGCACGTGACCTAGTCATGTGACCATACATATCATTAGTAGCTTACGGACTATTACATATCTATGATGTCATAGGGTCTAGACCACTACGTCATAGTCTAGCCCCTTACGTCACCTCTCTCATTACTATAGACATGTACCTATTTAGTAGTAGGGGCACAGCACAGCATGGTCTGTGCACTGGCCTCTTTGCATATATATAGGGCATGGTGAGACAGACTAGGTTTCCCTCCAGTCTTGTCAACCTGTGCATTACCTGGGCTTAAGGGGGAGTGGCCTCAGCTGCTCTATGCTTCCCCTCCAGTGCTGAGGCTCATACTTGACTGATCCATTCTTTATCCTTACCCTCATACACCGTTGCCAGACGTCATACCTGGCCTACTCTCTTCTAGATTGTTGGTTAGCATGTCATCGGGTGGCCCTCCAATGCCGTGTGCTTGGGGTTAGGGTTAGAGGTTCGCCTCGCCCTTAATGAGTTCCTCCTTGAGCTCGTTACATGAAGTGAGTTGGTCCTGGGTGAAGATAGGTCGAAAATTGTCAGGATTAACACAAGCGTAGTCATTGTCCCCCTCTTTTGGATAGACATTCCATTATCCAGTCAGGGCATTGGGCTTAGCACTGAGCTTGCCTGGATGGTAATGAATGGTGAGGTTGAACTGGCAAAGGTACTCCAACCAACATGCCTGGCGGCAGGTCAGGAGTTTGGTACCTGTGAAGTATTCAAGGTTTTTATGATCAGTGAAATTGGAAATTGGAGTTCCGGAGCCCTCCAAGTAATGGCACCATTGGGAGAACGCCTCAAAAATAGCAAGGAGTTCCTTGTCATGGGTATCATAGTTCAGTTCCACATCACAGAGGGAACGGGAATAGAATGTGACAGGATGGAGTTCACTGTCAGGAAGGGTGATGGAGAGGATGCCTGCAATAGCATAGTCAGAGGTGTCAGTCTCAACAGTAATCAGAGTGTCTGGCTGCCAGTGAATGAGCACTGGAGCGGAAGTGAAAGCCTTCTTTAGAGACTGGAAAGCCTTTTGACAATCCTCAGAAAAATCCCAAGGAGCACCTTTACAGGTGAGGTGGGTCAGGGGAACAACGATGTCAGCATAATTATGAATGAAATGGTGGTAGAAATTGGCAAAGCCATGGAAGGACTGAATATCCTTAACCTTTCAAGGCTCCGGCCAATCAGTGATGGCTTTAATTTTGTCCTCAGCCATGGAGAGACCAGAAGGGGAGAGGATATATCTGAGGTATTCAACAGACTCTGAGTACCACTTGCATTTCTCCAGCTTCAGGTAGAGGCCATTGGCACAGAGTTGGCAGAGCACTTCCTGGACATGCTTGCGGTGGAAGGCCTTGTCCTGGGAGTAAATCAGGATGTTGTCGAGATAGACCACAACACAGACATCCAGCATATCTGCAAAGATGCTGTTGACAAATCTCTGGAAATCTGCAGGGGAGTTAGTTAGTCCAAATGGCATAACTAACCATTCATATGATCCATAGCGGGTCCAGAAGGTAGTCTTCCATTCATCGCCCTCAGTGATGCGGACCAAATGGTACACATGCCGGAGGTTGAGTTTGGTGTAGACCTTGGCTCTGCATGGAGCATCAAGTAGGTCCGTGGTCTGCAGGAGTGGATAGTAGTCTTTCTTGGTGATCTTGTTGAGGCCTTGGAAATCCACACAAAGGCAGAGAAAGCCATCTTTTTTCTTCACAAAGAGCATTGGAGTGGTGTGGGGGGAATTAGAAGGATGGATGAAGCCGATGTTGAGATGCTCCTCAATGAAGTCATGGAGGGTTTGCTGTTCTGTGGGGGAGAGTGAATACAACTTCCCTATCAGAGGAGTAGCACCTTCTTCCAAGTTGATTTTGAGGTTGAAAGGGTGATGAGGGGCAAGGGTATCCACCTGCTTTTTACTGAAGATGTTGGAGAAGTCATGATACTCGGAGGGGACTCCAGAGAGATCGATATCTTCAGGATCGTCGGAGATGGAGGCAGAATGAGCCTTGGGCCCCATCAGGAGACTGGAGTTGAAGGGCAAATTGGACAGAGCCTTCCATCTTGCACACATGCACGAATGCAGTGGCGTTGATAAAGGAGATGGGAGGACAAGTAAGTCTGGGGGCTCTAGGTGAAACGGAAGTGCGCTCTGGAGGAGGAGGTGATGGAGAAGGAGGTGGGGGCTCTGGAGGCATGGAGGGTGACATCAGGCTTGGCATTTCCTTTGTAGGGGCTTCGAATGAGATGCTGCTAGATACCCAGTCAATCAACAGATTGTAGTGGATCAGCCAGCTGTGTCCTAAGACCAACGAACATGAGGAATCCAAGGAGGTGACAAAAAATGTCTTGGAGGTGGTTACACCAGAGGAGAAGGAAAGCGAAAGCTCGACAGCAGAGGTAATGGAGGTAGAGGAGGTTCCATCAAAGAGGCAGAGAGAAATAGGAGGTATGGAGGTGGTAGGTATTTTATGTTTCTTGATAAATGAGGAATCAATGAAGCAATGAGTAGAACCTGAATCTACGAGAGCAGGGATAGAAGACAAGGAAAACTGAGGAATAGAAACTGAAGGACGAAGAGAGTTCGGATTGGAAAGAGTGGACATGTTGAAATGTAATTCTGTCAGAGCATGATCAGGTACAATGTGACTCCCAGCCCATGCAGAGTCATAGGAGTTGCTCCCTATTTTTTCACCTCGGAGGAGGCAGAGCCAGAGGTGGTCAGTGCCATGGCAGCAGCAGCAGCACAAGCCTTTGCAGCCCTAGAGGTTGATTTGGGGCAATCCTGAAATGAGACCTAACTAAGGCCGAGTGGAACAACGACGAGGTGGAACAAAGAACTAGTTCTGATGCCTAGCAACATTTATAAGAGAAAAGAGATACACGTGGATTGATTACCATGGGCGAAGGTAAAAGGAGAAGGGAGTAACTAGATATCCTGCTCAGGCCTGAGGTAGATCCCAGGTAATGCCCAAGTGAGCTAGACTGGGGAACACTCATAGCTACACCCAGGTATATATATACTTGCCAAGACTATTACTAATACATGACTAATATATCGTGGGATATTGTATGATAGATAAGAAAAGGTACAGCCAATAGTAGAATAGACTCTTATCTATGATGTCATGGTCTAGATCAGTCACATGATCTGACATCATAGGAGTCTAAGTCTAGTCACGTGATCATGAGAAAAGAAAGATAGGGGGAAGTCATGTGACCTGTTGTGACAAAATATAAAGAAGGGAAAAAGGTGTAGACTACGAGTGTATGAGTAGTGTAGTTAGGTTAAGTAAAACGAGTTCGTAACACTACCCCCTCTCTATGTCTCGACTTCCAGGTGAGAGAAACAGTCAGGAGTAGCAGTAAAGTTTTCATATGGCCTAAACAGGGAAGAGAATTCAGCAAAAGTAACACCATGAACATGATGAGGAGCAGAGGAATGAGAAGACTTGAAATCCTGAATAGCATCCTGCACATTTACCAAGTTATCCTCAGGCTCCCAGGTACGGTCGGTCACATCCCAGCCCTTCCAATGAACAAGATATTCCAGCTTGCCATGTTTGAGATGGGAGTCCACGATGCAATCAACCTCATATTCTACAAGATGGTCCTCAGTGACCACAATAGGGTCTGGACGAATCACAGATTGTCTGTCGAGTGGTTCTCTATAGAGTTTTATGCAAGATGTGTTGACTACATTATGAATTTTCATGGAAGCCAGTAGATGCAGTTCAACTGCATTGGGAAGGATGTGAATGATGGGATATGGACCGAGCCATTTAGGGGAAAGCTTCTGAGATACGTAGGGAAGCGTGAGATTGGATGAGGAAAGCCAGACTTGCTGACCAACTTGGTAATCAGGATTGGCTGAGCAAGAGGACTCAGCCACAGACTCCATTCTTGTTTGTGTAGCTTCCAGAGCTGAATGAATTTCTTTGTGGGAGCGAGCTAAATCATGACCGAACTGATGAGAAGTTGCTGGGTTCTCAAAATCCATCCGAGGGGCATAATTATGGGTAACGGCAAAAGGAATGGTGCCGGTAGCCGAAGTGAGGGTGTTGTTATGCTGGAATTGAGCCAGCTTGAGCCTTTCGGCCCACTCGGATTGCTTTTTGGCGATGTAAAGGCGGAGATATTGTGCTAGGTCGTGGTTTACTCATTTGGTTTGCCCGTCTGTTTGCAGGTGAAAGGCCATTGAAAGTTTCTGCTTGATCCCGAGCAGTTTGCAAAGCTCGCGAGTGAACTCTGAAATGAATTGGGGTCTGCGGTCAGAAACTACCGTATTGGGGAGTCCGTGTGTACACCACACGTGATCTCTAAATAAACGAGCTGTATCTAACAACGAGAATGTTTTAGTACATGGTATAAATACTACTTCTTTAGAAAATCTATCCACAATGACCATTATTGCATTATGTCCATTTGAGTCTGGTAAATCCATGATAAAGTCCACCGAGATATCCTGTCAGGGGTGTTCGGGGGCTGGAAGAGGAATAAGCTTGCCTGCAGACTGTTTATTGGACGATTTGGAGGTGGCACAGCCATGACAATGGTCAATGAAGGTGTTGACATCTTTGGTGATGTTTTGCCAATTATAATGTCTTTGGATGGACGCTAAAGTGCGAGATCTGCCGGGGTGTCCTGCGATCGGAGACTTGTGATATAATTTAATGAATTTGGATCTCAGATCCTGGGGAATGAAGACTTGGTTGCGACTATTTTTGTAACAACCTAGTGATGAGTCAAGATCGTATCCGTAATGATCTTTGTCAAGTTCAAAGGATTGTTCGATGATTTCATCGAAGATCTCGGGAGAAAGGGTAGCCTGCTTAGTAGCAAAAACAGCGGGTGGAAGCATTGTAACATTTTTATTAATATCTTCCGCTGCTTTGCCATGGTCGGGATGGCAGGACAATGCATCCACACGACCATTGGTAGAGCCTGGTTTGTACAATATAGTATAATTGTACTCCATCAGGAATGCGTGCCAGTGCACTTGGCGGGGGGATAAGTCCTGAGGTTTCTTCCAGAACTCGAGGTTTCAATGATCTGTCCTGATCTTGAAATGGTCTCGATCAATGAGATGGTGGCACCATTCTTTCAAAG